>LPNX011195336.1:287467-319207 GCA_001517045.1 Pseudotsuga menziesii | reverse complement strand
ATTTGTGTGTGTAGCTGGGTGCGCTAGCTCAAGTGGTTGAGTGTTGTAAGTTGTTGTGAGTAGAAGATTTCGAGGTCAAATCCCAGGGTGGCTATACATTGTTATATAAGGGTCTCACTTGATGTCCTCGACTGGTTAGCTCCGTAATAAGAGTAAATGGGGGGTGGGCCCCCTATGATTTCTTCTTGTGGACGTAGCAGCCCCACTAGGGTGTTTTTCTTAGATTGCAGGGACGTGTTTGTACTCAACCATGGAGGCATTCAACATGTACCACGATTTGAATGTTATTCCTTGGGCCACCCAAATAAAATAACCCCAGCTTATTTATATCACTATGTCAAATTAAAAAACTCCCTTGACCCCTTAATACGATGCAATATATTTTTGAGGATTTTAGAAGTATTCAAACCCCCGATATGAATGGACATGATATAATATTGCCTTGATAGTGACACCCCCGTGAATACATTCTTCTTTCAGTTCTTTATGTGTTTTTAAGGTTGTCTCCCTCTCTTTATATTCAAACACCTATGTTAATTCTCAAAGAATCCCCTGTATCTAGTGAAACCTTAGGCTATATGACTTGTTGTTAAACAAAAAACACCCAATGGATAAAGGCTTTATGTGAAATGGTTCAAGGTTTAGATCTAGATTTATAGAGTTGTCAATCATTCATTTTCATATTTCAAAGTTTAGTGACGATGACTTTTACGTAGAAATTGTTGATTTTTCTGAGCAGCATCGAGAGCCATTCTCTTAGGAGAATGGGGCCACCTAGTCTGGGACCACGGTGAAGACTCAACCTAGTGTTGAGTGAGCATTCTGGTGAATGGTAGATATCTGGTCTGGGACCATGATATAGACCTGGCTCTGCCCTAGGTAGACTCAACCCAGTGTTGAGTGACCATTCTGTTGAATGGTAGACATCTGGTTCGGGGCCACGATGTGGACAATTCTAGTACCGATAGACTCAGCTTAGTTCTGAGTAGCCATTATCTTGGAGAATGGAGGCACCTGGTCTGTTACCAAGAAGGCATTGCAAGCCCTAGACTAGGTCTAGGCATGTGGAACTTTGACCCATGATCTATGGGATTTGTGTACTTCTCCAAGGATTATCTACCCTTGGTTAAGTTACCGTAGTACCAGATCTAGGTGTCACACAGAGTGTGAGATAAAAACATTAGTAACTCTCTTGGTTTACAATGATGTACTTTTGAAATCAAAAAGACCACAAGTAATGACCACAGTGGTACTTGGAAAAAGGCTAAAGTCAAAAGTCAAAAATACATAAGGACTTTTGGATCACATGAAAAGGGACCACAGGTGAAATTCAAATTAAATAAAGACTTTTGGTAAAAGTCAAAAATACAAGGTAAGAAGGTAAAAGTAAAATTAGGACAAGAAAAAAATATTATTATTTTATCTTTCCTAATTTTGGCCCACTTACAAGTGAATGAAGATTATAAAAGAAGATCAAGTCTTCTCATTATCATATACAATTTTGATCTCACAAGTGAAGTTGCTATTACTGAAGAAGACTGTTTTTTATGTTTTGCCTTAGCTAGGGCATCCATTCTCAACAAACCCTCAGCTAAGTTTTTATCAGCAAATTCATCCTCAGCAATTTTGGGGCAGCCTTCTTCATATCCAAAACATACTTCATCTTTTTCGAGCAGCTAAGAAAAAACTGGGCATCTCTCTTCTCCTTTCACGGGCTGTGATTTTTCTGTTTGGGCAGGGCACTGCCCTTTCTTACACCTTTGGGCAGCCTATAACATGCATACCCATGAGGGTTGGAGCTCTTTAGGCACCCTCGGGTAGCCCTAGAGCAGACCCAAAGGGATACCGTAAGCCCACAACACCTCTAGGAAGCCTATAAGGCTTACCCGTGAGGGTGTTGTAGCAGACCGTGGCTGCACAGACCCTCAGGGCTGCCCACGAGCCTACCCCGTGAGGTCGTAGGCAAGTTGCAGATCTACACAAGGTCGTCGAGCAGCAGCAGAGAACAGAGAAAAAGGGCAGCAAGGCAAGCATACTGGAATATCCGTACATCAGGCAACAGATCTGTACAGCCATACAACAGCTGAGTACAGACAGACAAGTAATTTCATATCTGAGCAAGGAAGCTTGTAAATTTTGGGCAAGAGAGAGAAAACCCTGTTTTCTGAAAAAGCCCTAATTGGCATTTTTTTTGTAATCTGGAAATTTGGGGATCTAAGGTTGAAACCGTCAGTAGGAATTTTGCTGAGAAAATTTACTGTAACTGTGGTTAAACCTAGATTTGGGTTTGAGGAACTTTTTGAATATTTTCCTAAGTCATCTCATTTATGAGATGAGCTACTAATGCTTTTTGGGGTTTTTGTCCTTTGAAGGTTTCCCCAGTGAAAAACTCATGGCCATTGTGCTGATGTGATGGATGTTATTTTACTGCACTTGTTATCTGTTTAAGTTAATCTGCAAAAAAATTTTAAGTATTTCTGCTAATGCTAAAATTCAACATGGTATCAGAGCTTAGCATATGAAAACACAGTAAAGGGAAACTATTGTTGTTTTTCACTAGATCTTGGAATAAGATTTGCAGATCTAACATTTGACTAAGTGGCAGAGATTGCCACCAATGATTTCAAACCGGAAGAGAAGCTCTATGATTCAACAAACTTCAACTCCTGGAAGGTCGGGTTGACATCCATTCTAGATGAAAATGACCTAGATGGCATTGCTCTTAATGTCACAAAAGAGCAAACAACAAATGTTGGTAGGCTTGCTTACAAAAGGAAGCAAGGTAAGGCTAGGAGAATCATCTATGATTCTGTCAAAGAATCATTGATGCCCAACATCACATCTTTGAATACTACTAAATAATGCTTTGATAATTTGGTCAACCTATATGAAAAGAAGGCTCCCAGTCAGAAGAGAGTCTTGAAGAAGAGGCTACGAGCTTTGAAGCTGAACAAAGACGAAAGTGTTGGTTCCTTCTTCAGGAATATTGCATAGGTAAGAGATCAACTCATTGCTATTGGTATTATTGTTGATGATTATGACCTTGTGCAAACAGTGGTTGATAGTCTCCCAAACTCTTGGGAAACTTTCATGGCATCCATCTGTGGACGAGAGAATCAGCTAACCTTTGAAATAATTTGGCATGATTCCATAGAAGAAGAAGGAAGGACCTCTGGTGGGTAGTCAAGGAGGATAACCTTGCACTTGTAGCAAAGACAAAGAATTTCAAGAAGCCTTTCCCTCAGCCAAAAAAGGGTAAGAAACCTTAGGGTAAGTTTTCTGACATGTCAAAAGTGGAATGTTATAGTGGCCACAAGTTTGGAAATTTTGCTAGAGACTGTAGGAAGAAAAAGAAGAAACCCAAGAGAAGGTTTCAAGCATATGTTGTAGAAGCAGAGGAATAAGAAGATGAAGAACCAAAGAAGAAGAAGAAAACCAAGGCTAAAAAAACTCAAGAACCTAAAAGAGAGTACTACTTGATTTCTGCTCTAACCGGTTCTTTCTCAGCTTGCTCCACTTCTTGGTTGGTAGACAGTGGTGCCTCCAGGAACATGATAGGTAACCGTGGAACCCTCACCAGTTACTGAAAGAAGAAGTTCACCACTCAGGTAGAACTTGGAGATGACTCCACTTCCAAGATTGAAGGAGTTGGCTCAACTTCAATTCAACTTGATTCATGTACAGTTCTTCATATTGATGATATTCTTTATGTTCCTGGTTTAAAGAAGAATCTTTTATATGTTGTTGGTTTAGAATAAAAGGCCTACAGAGTCCTCTTCATGGACAAGAAGTTATTTTTATGGGAAAACGACACAGATCTAAACTTAGCAATACAAATTGGGGTTCAATAAGGAGGCCTCTACAAGGCTTCCAAAGACTCCTCTCATGCTTTGGTACATCACACAGTTGATCCTTGTGAACTTTGGAATAGAAGGTTTGGACACCTTCACTACATAGCTCTATTAGGATTGCAGAAGATGGTCATAGGTATGCCAGAATTTTCTCCAAAACATGATGGAATCCACAAAGGATGTGCTCTAGGTAAGAACACTAAGAAATCCTTTCCCAAAAGCAAGAGTAGATCTAAAGGCATTTTGGATTTGATTCATTCTGATATTTGTGAGCATATGTCTTCACCCTCCTTGAGTGGGTGTTTATATTATGTCTTGTTTATTGATGACTACTCTCAAAAGTCTTGGATTTACTTCCTCAAGGCCAAGAGTGAAACCTTTGACATGTTCAAAGAGTTCAAGACACTGATTCAAAATCAGACTGGCAGACACATTAGTATCTTGAGATCAAATAATGGAGGTGAGTATGAATCTAATGAGTTTGATTATTTTTGTCGAGAAGTAGGAATCAAGCCTAGAACTGACAGTGCCTTACAACCCCCAGCAGAATGGGGTTGCAAAAAGGAAGAATAGAATGATCTGTGAGGCTGCTAAAGCCATGATCACTGATATAGATCTTCCTTTGTCTTTGTGAGTTGAAGCTACCAGAACTATTGTGTACATCCAGAACATAAGCCCACATGCTATCTTTGGGGAGAAGACTCCAGAAGAATTCTTCACCAAGAAGAAACCTGCAATTGATCACATGAGGATATTTGGCACTCCTATGTATGTCCATGTGCCAAAAGAGAAGAGGTCTAAGCTAGAGCCCTCCGATAAGAAAGGTATATTTGTCGAGTACAGTGATTTCTCAAAGGCTTATCAAGTATATATACCAGAACAAAGGCACATTGAGGTCAGCAAAGATGTGATCTTCCATGAGGAAACTGTGTTTCGTAAAACACTAGAGCTTTCACCGGAAGATGTAGTTGCTCCATTTGAGTTTCTAGATTCAGAAATTCAGAGGGAGGAAGAGGAATTTTATGATCAAATTCCAGATGTTCCTGAGAACATTGAAAGTCCACTAGAAGAACTACTTGAAGTTCCTCCTTCCAAAATAAGACATGTTTGGTACCAAGAGACAGTGCAAGAAGGCGAGAAGCGTAAATCTCCTCAAAGGGACTTTCAGAGAAAGCATAAGACCACAGAAGTACTCCGGTCTTATGAGTCAACTTATCAGTTTAGAACCTTCATCATACAAAGAAGCAACAAGTAAATAGGTATGGGTTGATGCCATGATTAAAGAGTACAAGTCAATCATGAAAAATGATGTCTGGGAAATTGTTCCTAGAACAACAAGGAAGTCAATTGTGACTTCGATATGGCTTTATAAACTCAAGCATGTTGTTGATGGTAGTGTGGAGAAGTATAAAGCTAGATTTGTAGCTCGTGGCTTCACTTAGAAAGAAGGAATTGACTATGACGATACATTTGCTCCTGTTTCCAGGTATACTACCATCTGAACCATCATTTGACTTGCTGCAGTATTCAGATGGAAGTTACATCAGATGGATGTAATTACATCCTTTCTTAATGGTAAGATTGAGGAAGAATTTTATATTGAACAATATGAAGGCTTTGTGACTCATGGTAAGAAGACCCATGTATGTAAACTGAAGAAAGCCTTGTATGTACTGAAACAAGCTCCTAGAGTCTGGTATGCCGGGATGGATGGATTTCTCCATAGCTTGGGGTTTTCCAAAAGTACGGTTGATTCTAACTTGTACTTTAAAGTTGTTCATAATCATGTCTTAATACTTGTTCTATATGTAGATGACTTGTTTCTTACAGGTGATGAACAGTTGATAGACCAATGTAAGAGGGAGCTTACCTCTGAATTCGAGATGAAAGATCTGAGGTTGATGCATTACTTCCTTGGCTTAGAAGTCTGGAAAAAGCCAGGTGATATCTTCCTGACACAAGGAAAGTATGCAGTGGATATCTTGCATAGATTTGGGATGCAGGACTGCAAGTCCATGAGCATACCAATGACTACTAACTTGACAAAGTTGCGAGACTCAACCTCTAGTTCACAGAGTGTGGACTCTACTCTATACAGACAACTTATTGGTTCCCTCATGTATCTCATGCATACGAGACCAGACATCTGCTACACAGTGAATGCACTGAGTCAGTTCATGTCAGATCCGAAGCACATACACTTGGTAGCCGCCAAACATGTACTCAGATATGTGCGAGGTATTATCACTTATGGGCTCAAGTATACTTCCAAGAGTGGAGTATTGTTATCTGGATATTCTGATTCAGATTGGGCTAGAAGTGCAGTTGACCGAAAAAGTACATCTGGTTATTGCTTCAGTTTGGGATCAGCAATGATCTCTTGGTCCAATAGGAAGCAGGGTTCCATAGCTCAGAGTGCAACTGAGGCGGAGTATATTGCTGCAAGTGATGCCTGCAAGGAAGCAGTTTGGCTAAAAAAATTGTTATCTAATCTGTTTGAAGGAAAGGTTGACTCAACGATCATCCATTGCGATAATCAGAGTTGTATAAATCTTTTAGAGAACCCAGTGTTTCATGATAGATCGGAACACATTGAAATGAGGTATCATTTCATCAGAGACCTAATCTAGAGAGGTGCTTTGAAGTTGCAGTACATTCATACCGATGAACAAATTGCAGATATCTTGACCAAGCCTCTGGCAGCATCAAAGTTCGTGTACTTTTGTGACAAGCTTGGTATGGCAGAGAATGCCTCTCTCCCTGAGAGGGAGTGTTGATTTTTCTGAGCAGCATCGAGAGCCATTCTCTTAGGAGAATGGGGCCACTTGGTCCCGGACCACAGTGAAGACTCAACCCAGTGTTGAGTGACCATTCTAGTGAATGGTAGATATCTATTATGGGACCATGATATAGACCCAGCTCTGCCCTAGGTAGACTTAGCCCAGTGTTGAGTGACCATTCTGTTGAATGGTAGACATCTGGTCCAGGACCATGATGTGGACCAGTCTAGTACCAGTAGACTCAGCTTAGTTCTTAGTAGCCATTCTCTTGGAGAATGGAGGCACTTGGTCTGTAATCAGGAAGGCATTGTAATCCCTAGATTGGGTCTAGGCATGTGTGGCACTCTGACCCTTGATTTATGGGCGTTGTGTACTTCTCCAAGAATTAGCTACCCTCGGTTAAGTTACCCTTGTACCAAATCTAGGTGTCACACAGAGTGTGAGATAAAAGCATTAGTAACTCTCTTTGTTTATGATGATGTACTTTTGAAATCAAAAAGACCACAAGTAATGACCACAGGGGTACTTGGAAAAAGGCTAAAGACAAAAGTCAAAAATACATAAGGACTTTTGGACCACATGAAAAGGGACCACAGGTGAAAGTCAAAATAAATAAATACTTTTGGTAAAAGTCAAAAATACATAAAAGACATTTTTGCTAAGAAGGTAAAAGTAAAATTAGGACAAGAATAAAATATTATTATTTTATCTTTCCTAATTTTGGCCCACTTGCAGGTGAATGAAGATTATAAAAGAAGATCAAGTCTTCTCATTATCATATACAATTTTGCTCTCGCAAGGTGAAGCTCTTATTATTGAAGAAGACTATTTTTATGTTTTTGCCTTAGCTAGGGCATCCATTCTCAGCAAACCCTCAACTAGGGTTTTATCAGCAAATTCATCCTCAGCAATTTTGGGGCAGCCTTCTTCAAATCCAAAACATACTTCATCTTTTTCGAGCAGCTCCCTTCTCCTTTCACAGGCTGTGATTTTTCTGTTTAGGTAGGGCACTGCCCTTTCTTGCACCTCCAGGTAGCCTGTAACAGGCCTACCCATGAGGGTTGAGGCTCTTTAGGCACCCTTGGGTAGCCCTCGAGCAGACCCAAAGGGTTGTCGTAAGCCCACAACACCTCTGAGTAGCCTATAAGGCTTACCCGTGAGGGTGTTGTAGCAGCACGTGGATGCACAGACCCTCAGGGCTGCCCATGGGCCTACCCCATGAGGTCACAGAGTAGCTGCAGATCTGCACAAGGCAGCCGAGCAACAATAGACGGCAGTCGGGCAGAGAAAAAGGGCAGCAGGGTAGGCATACGGGCAGATCCATACAATAGACAGCAAATTCGTATGGATCCGTACGGTCATACAGCAATAGAGTACATATAGACAGGTAATTTCAGATCTGAGCAGGGAAGCCTGTAATTTTCGGGCAGGAGAGAAAACCCTATTTTCTGAAAAATCCCTAATTGGTGTTTTTTTTGTAATTTGGAAATTTGGGGATCTAGGGTTTGAAACCCTCAGTGTGAAATTTTGCTAAGAAAAATTACTGTAATTGTGGTTAAACCCAGATTTAGGTTTGAAGAAATTTTTGAAGATTTTCCTAAGTCATCTCACTTACGAGATGAGCTACTAATGTTTTTTGGGGTTTTTGTCCTTTAAAGGTTTTCTCGGTGAAAAACTCTTATGTCCATTGTACTGATGTGATGAATGTTATTTTACTGCACTTGTTATCTGTTTAAGTTAATTTACAAAAAAAAAATTAATTATTTCTGCTAATGCTAAAATTCAACAGAAATATCTTACAACAGAAAAAGGGTACCCACTTTGGCGAGAGGAATGTTCATTGTTTGGCCTAGAGCAAGGAGGTTCTACATTTCCTGTGGATTCCTCGGCATCATTCCATGAAGGGGGAATGTCTCGAGGGACAAGAGAGAGAACACATGAAATTCAGAAAACATATATAAATCTATATGGTGTCAAAAATCCAACATGTTCATAAGACGTTAAGTTTAAAGCTACTAGAAAATTTAACTATTTAGCTAACTGGGCTTATTGATAATCATTATTGTACAAGATTTACATATTCTAAAGCTTTGCTTCCAGCAATAAAGGTTTCAGCAAACATGCTAAACAAGACTCAAATGAAAATATAGGCAGGTCAAGACTCTTCGACTGCAGCTAGTGCTTCATTGCTTCTCAATGTTTCTCTTCTCTATAGTCTTCGACATCCTTCAGCAATTTAACTTCCACGAAACCTATCAAGTGTGTTATGAAGAGAAATTCATATGGCTTGGGGTACCACAACAGACAACTTGACTCCAGAAATCAATCATTTTCTATCTGCAAGAGAAACCAAATATCTATCACTAAAGGATCTCGATTTGTACCTTATTCCGGACGGTTGATGTAGATCCCCATTGAGCTTTCCAACTCCATCTTGAATTGATAAATTGCTTCCTCAACATTCAATAAACAAGACAAGCATGCTATATATAATCATGTTAGAACTACTCTAGCATATATAATCAATAACATATAAGCATTTGAAATCATCCATGGATCAAATATTCATTCAAATACACATTATTGTACATAAAAAGATATTTCTATTAATATAAAATCAGATATTACAATGAATACAACCTCTATCGGCCCGTTTGCGAATCGGAGAAACTGAGTCCCCCACTTGGGCCTCCACCACTTCAATTCTCCATCTCTCGATAGCAAGCTCACAAGAAAAGGGCAAGCTTGGGAAGAACACAAAAGTGCTCCAAGGGACAAAGGGATGTAGACTCAAGCACAAGTTCCAGCAACAATGGACTATAGTTCTCTTGCTCTCAATTCCTCATGCCTTCAATGTATCCAAAGGGTTCCTTATATAGCTCTTCAATGGGGTAATGAAAGGTCAAATCCGAGCAATCTCAAGGCATAGGGAAGGCCAGGAGACAAGTGAGTCGGATCCACATCAAGGAAAACTCCAAAAGAATTTGGCCTTTTGCACACATCCCAATGTACACGGTTTTAGGGGTCAAACCCGCGTATATACTCGAGAAAGGGTTTAAAAGTCGCATATGACAATTTTTGCATGTTTTTAGGGATGATCTTGAAAACATCAAAGGAAAAAAAATGGTCCATGGGATCTAAGGAGTCTGCAGAGGGACAGGGAAGGCCATAAAAATGTGATTCACCATGTGTGGTAAAATCATATATAACAGATGCCCCCTAATGTGTGAGGTCATAGGGGTCATACAATGGCCGAAATACATTATAAGTCCATCCTAGAAGTGAAGTGATGAAGAACCCAGTGGAAGAACAAGCCATCCAATCAGCACTATACAATGATACAACTCTGCACATAACTGCAAATACATATAGCAGTCCTGGATACATAAGAGTACAATGGCCATGAATAGGCATGATACACTATGACATATGTGGTCATTGCCATGTACAATATAAATAGATCATAATCTTCATGATGAAGATATACAAATGATCATGATCTCCATAAAGACTGAAGATATATAATGGACCAAGATCTCCATAATGGCTGGAAATGTCTGACATACACTGGCATCAAGTCACGAGAGCTGAAATCTCATGAACACTGACACGATCAAGGAGGTAGCATATAAGAGATCCCACCAATCTGGAAGGTATTCTACACAAACTGCTACGAGTACATGTCCTACTATGTGAATAGAGGTGTCGAGGTCGAACATAGTAGTCCATCGTCTGATTACCAGTCATTGATGTATACCGTTAACAGACACGAGATCACCCACCGATAATGAAAATGGGAATCAAGGTACTAGAGTGCAAACTAACAAGTGTGAATAAATGTGTTGAGGTCGAACACTTGAGAGAATCCATCGATCATGGGACATTGATGTATTCCCAAAAAACTATCGATGGCGAGAAAACCTGCCATTGATGACTGCAAGTCTCAAGGCACTCAAACATGACTCTAGATTCCTATCCCAAAATAAATGATCTGAAGTCGATGGGATGAAATCCGCTGGAAGGAGGGCATTAAGGCATCCCCCATCATCCAACACGAGGTACTCAACAAAGCTGTATAATGTGGAATGACTCGATCATAAGGTGCACGAACCAGTAACTGTACCGGGAATGGCTGACATGCAAAGTCAAGATAACTGAGGAATGGTCGACTCAGGTTTCAACTTCCTTCGAACAAGAGCATAAAGGCGAATGGTGACTGAATGTAGGCAGCATAGACTCGATATGCAAAACTGGGACATCTCTGCGACACAGGAGGCATCGATAGAGGCTCCATAGGGACTGGAAGCTTAACCAGTCAGTGAAGATAAACGAGTACAGCTCCTAAAGTCAAACTATTAACCCAACCAACGGATGTGATATACAGTGCTCTATTCGAAGGAGACACAACTTGACTGCTGCCAAAGATAAAATCTTTCCTCGTCCGGCTTTTTGGTTTTTAAAATTTTTTTTTGGACTTTTTCAAATATTTGAAAAGCTTAAAAAAGAATAAAATTGCTTTAAAGTTACAGACTACGAGGAGACGAGTGTCAAATGGGCAAACAAACTAGTTCCAAGCAGTGGCATATACCTATGTTCAATGCAAGGACACATATGTAGGATAGCGACACTCGGGGGAAAGTCCCCTCCCGGTAAAAATAGGGAATCAAGCTGCAAAGGATATACAAAATGGCTCTACGTGGCTAGACATGAGACAAGCTTGAGCTATATGGCTGATACTCAGAGTCAGGGAAGCCGGCATAAGGCTCAAATGAGGCAGGAAAAGCTCATGATAATACAATTACAACTTTGCATAAGGGAGTCCAGGGGAAATAGGCCAGCAAAAGATCAAGAGGAGTATGAGGCTCTTGTGAAATGTCATGGCAATACTATACAACGGACTTCCACACCCTAAAGGACAAAACTATCGGCATGGGAACCAAATGCAAATAAGGCGCTAACTGGGGTACCCATGTAAGGTCAAGCTCTACCATTAAACTCATGCCACTTCTAAAACAGCAAGAAGGTTCCATGACAAGATAGAATGGGTTCGTACCTATAGTTATGATGAAACGGTCATAAAGTCATGCAAAATGTAAACGGTGGTGAAACCTAACCTATATGCCAGTTTAAACATGATACCTAAAATTGGCATGAACGGGTCAAAATAATGGTCGAAACAACGCTCAAAACGGTTCAAAAGGATTAGAAACGGTCCAAAACTATAGAAAAGGGGGTAAAAATTTGAAAAAAATTGAAAAAAATTTATAAATAGTAAAAAATTCAAAACAATATATAAGATTTGAAATTTTTACCCAATTGAGCTCAGAACTTCAAACGCGAATTCCGGGAGATCCAACCAACGGAATCCGACACTATTTTTTCCAGGTAATTTCCCATGCCTTGCTCTTTCATTTTCATGTAAAATTTCCAACTTTCCATGGTCAATTTTGATTTCTAAGCAATCCTAAAGTGTGTGCCTCGGCCCACGTGAAAATTGAGGATTTTTCCACGTATAAGGTTGGATATACGTGAAAAAAAACCTCAAAGTCGCATACATACGCAGATGTTTAGCAAATAGTCACGTATGCGGCTGCGGTCAAGTTTTTTAAAGACTTCTAATGACCCAAACTTGATTTAAATGTGCAGAATGGTTCTAGAATGGAGAGAACATGAGCACGAGGATGTAGAAGAGGCAGTACGTGGTGATCTGATGGCACAACAGGCTCTTCGTGCATGTGGGCTTGGTACGGAGAGAAATTCCTATGGCTTAGGGTATCACAATAGACATCTTGTCTCCAGAAATCAATCATTTCCAATAAGCAAGAGAAATCAAATATCTAACACTAAATGATCAAAACTCGTACCTTATTCCAGACAGTTGAAGTAGATCCTCGTTGAGCTTTCCAACTTCAGCTTGAATTGATGAATCACTTCCTCAACAATAAGTAAACAAGACAAGCATACTATATATATTGGTGTTAGATCTACTCTAGCATATATAATCAACAATGTACAAGCATTTGAAATCATCCATAAATAAAATATTCATTCAAACATACATTATCGGACAGGAAAAGATATTTCTATTAATATAAAATCAGAGATTACATTGAATACAACCTCTGTCGGCACATCTGCGAATCGGAGAAACTGAATCCCCCACTTAGGCCTCCACCAACTCAATCCTCCATCTCTCGATAGCAATATCATAAGCAAAGGGCAAGCTTGGGAAGAACACTAAAGTGCTCCAAGGGACAAAGGGCAAGCTTGGGAAGAACACTAAAGTGCTCCAAGGGACAAAGGGATGCAGACTCAAGCACAAGTTCCGGCAACAATGGACTATAGTTTCTTTGCTCTCAATTCTCTTATGCCTTCAATGTATTCAAATGGTTCCTTATATAGCTTTTCAATGGGGTAATGAAAGGTCGAATCCGAGCGATCTCAAGGCATATGGAAGACCAGGAGACAAGTGAGTCGGATCCATGTCAAGGAAAACTCCAAAATGATTTGGATTTTGTACACATCCCGATGTACGCAGTTTTAGAGGTCAAACCCATGTATTACGTGATTAAGGGTTCAAAAGTCGCGTATAGCAATTTTCACATGTTTTTAGGGATGTTCTAGGAAACATCAAAGGACAAAAAATGGTCCAAGGGGTCTAAGGAGTCTGCAGAGGGACAGGGAAAGGCCATACAAGTGTGATTCACCAAGTGTGGTAAAATCTGCTATAACAGATGTCCCCTAATGTGTGAGGTCAGAGGGGTCATACAATAGCTGAAATACATTATAAGTCCATCCCAGAAGTGAAGTGATGAAGAATCCCAAATGGAAGACCAACCACCCAATCAGCATAGTACAATGATACAACTCTGCATATAACTGCAAATACATATAGCAGTCCCAGATACATAAGAGTACAATGGCCATGAATATGCATGATACAAAATATGACATAAGTGGTCATCACCACATACAATATGCATAGATCAATTTCTCTATGATGAAGATATACAAAGGATCATGATCTTCATGAAAGCTGAAGATATATAACAGATCAAGATCTCCATAATGGCTGGAAATGTCTGACATATACTGGAATCAAGTCACGAGAGCTAAAATCTCATCAACACTGGCACGATCAAGGAGGTAGTATATATGAGATGCCACCAATATGGAAGGTCTTCTACACAAACCGCTACGAGTACATGTCCTACTATGTGAATAGAGGTGTCGAGGTCGAACATAGTAGTCCATCATCTGATTACCAGTCATTGATGTATATCGTTAACGGACGCGAGATCACCCACCGATAATGATAATGGGAATCAAGGTACTAGAGTGCAAACTAACAAGTGTGAATAAATGTGTTGAGGTCGAACACTTGAGAGGATCCATCGATTAGGGAACATTGATGTATTCCCAAAACCTGTCAATGGCGAGAGAACCTGCCACTGATGACTGCAAGTCTCAAGGCACTCAAAAATGACTCTAGATTCCAATCCCAGAATAAATGATTTGAAGTCGATGGGATGAAATCCGTTGGAAGGAAGGCATTAAGGCCTCCCCCATCATCCAACACGAGGTACTCAGCAAAGCTGTATAATGTGGAAGGACTTGATCATAAGGTGCACGAACCAGTAACTGTACCAGGAATGGCCGACATGCAAAGTCAATATAACTGAGGAATGACCGACTCAGGTTTCAACTTCCTTCGAGCAAGAGCATAACGGTGAATGGTGACTGAATAAAGGAAGCATAGACTCGATATACAAAATCGAGACATCTCTGCGACATAGGAGGCATCGACAGAGGCTCCATGGGGACTGGAATCTTAACCAGTCGGTGGAGATAAACTTAGAGAAACGAGTACAGCTCCTAAAGTCAAACTATAAACCCAACCAACGGATGTGATATACAGTGCTTTGTTCAAAGGCGACACAACTTGACAGCTACCAAAGATAACATCTTTCCTTATCCGGCTTTTTGGTTTTTTAAATTTTTTTTTTTGGACTTTTTCAAATATTTAAAAAGCTTGAAAAAGAATAAAACTACTTTATAATTACAGACTAGGAGGAGATGAGTGTCATAATGGGCAAACAAACTAGTTCCAAGCAGTGGAACATACCTATGCTCAATGCAAGGATACATGTGTAGGATAGCCACACTCGGGGGAAAGTCCCCTCCCAATAAAAATAGGGAATCAAGCTGCAAAGGATATATAAAATGGCTCTGCGTGGCTAAACATGAGACAAACTCGAGTAATATGGCTGAAACTCAATGTCAAGGAAGCCTGCGTAAGGCTCAATAAGGCAGGAAAAGCTCATGATAATGCAATTACAACTTGACATAAGGCAGTCCTGAGGGAAATAGGCCAGCAAAAGATCAAGAGGAGTATGAGACTCTTGCGAAGTGTCATGGCAATACTATAGAACGGACTCCCATGTCCTAAGGGACAAAATGTTGGCATGGGCACCAAATGCAAATGCAAATAAGGCACTAACTAGGGTACCCATGTAAGGTCAAGCTCTACCATTCACATAATGCCACTTCTAAAACAACAAGAAGGTTCTGTGACATAATAGAATGGGTTCGTACCTAAGGCTATAATGAAACGGTCATAAGGTCATGCAAAATGCAATCGAAGTTTATCCTAAGCTATATGTCAGTTTAAACATCATACATGTAACGGGAACGAACGGGTCAAAGCAACGATCGAAACGGCACTCAAAATGGTCTTCTACATCATAAATTAGTCCAAAAACGGTCCAAAATGATTACAAACAGTCCAAACTATAGGAAAGGGGGTAAAATTTTGAAAAATTTGAAAAATTTCTATAAATAGTAAAAAATTCAAAACATTATATAACATTTGAAATATTTACCCAATTGAGCTCAGAATTTCAACATTGAATTCCAGGAGATCCAGCCGGCGGAATCCACTACTATTTTTTCCAGGTACTTACCCATGCCCTGCTCTTTCATTTTGCGATTCTGAAAGTGCGAGCCATGGTCAATGACAAGCTCTTTCAAAATACTGAACCAAGTAATAATCTGGTTGAATACGAAGTGCGCGGCTATCTCACCGTCGGATTTAACTGTAGGCATGGCCTCAGCCCATTTTGTGAAGTAGTCAACAGCCACTATGATATGATGATGCCCCCCAGCTGAAGCTGGGTTGCAATCCATAAATCAAGCCCCCACTTAGTGAAGGGACCGGCGGTGATGATGGGATGTAATGAAGCAGGTCACAAACGCATATTTCGTGCAAACACCTGGAAAGGGTGGCACTTCTTGACCGCATCTACACAATCTTTAAAGATCGATGGCCAGAAATAACACGCTCTCAAGATTTTTTGGGCTGTAGAAAGCTCAGATAAATGACTACCACATGCCCCTCCGTGGCAATTATTCAGCACAAGCTCAGCCTCCTCCTGAGTTAAGCAACGACGTAAAATGGAATCTACCCCACGGCGGTATAAGGTGTTATCCATTATGAGGTAATTCTTGGATACGTGACGTAATCGTCGTCGTTCATCCCGTGAGAGGTGAGTGGGGACCTTCAATGTTTGTAAATATATAATAATATCTCCATACCATGGGTTCAAAGTTGAGATTAAGAAGATGTGCTCATCGATAAACATATCTTCACAAACCATCTCTTCGGCTTCGCTTGGGAAATCCGATATAAGCTCCGCAAAAATTAACGATTTCTTCGATTTTTCTGAAACAAACTCGAGGTCGAATTCTTGCAAGATGACAATCCATTTATTATACTTTCCCCCAATCATCCTTCGAGTGAAGACAAATTGAAACGGATTGACATGGGATACAACTAAGGTCTGGCGAAGGAGAATATAATGTCTCAACCGTTGAACTACATGTACGGTAGCTAAGGTAAGCTTCTTAACATGGGAATAATGGATCTCCGCGTCAATAAGATTCCGGCTCAGATAATATATGACATGCTCTTGGAGCTCCTCATCCTCTTGAACCAAAACCATACCAATTGTCTCCATGGACACGACCACATAAAGTAGAAAATCACGGCTATAGTCTGGGGGACTAATCACCGGGGCCGATGCTAAGGCTCGTTTAAGCGCATCAAAGGACTCTTGGGCTCGCTCATCCCAACAAAAGGTGGTGTCCTTTTTCAATAGATGCATAAAGCCTCTAGTCAAATTGGCAAAGTTGACAACGAATATTCGTAAGAAGTTTTCCATGCCTTGCAAACATTGAAGATGTCTAATGTTCCTCGGGGGAGACAACTGAAGTATTGCATCAACCTTCAAAAGGTCGACTCTTATACCCTCCTTGGAAACAATGAACCCTAATAAGCAACCAGACTTCACGCAAAAGATGCACTTGTGAGGATTTAACCTGACCAAATAATGGCGGCATCTTTCGAATACTAATCTCAAATGATAGAAATGATGCATTCTCATACGAGAATGAGCAGCAAGGTCATCCAAAAATACTTCGATAATCGATTTGAGATCATGGAAGATCAAGTTCATAGCCCACTGAAAATTGGCTCCGGCGTTCTTAAGGCCAAAAGGCATTTTTCGATATGCAAAGGTTCCCCAAGGACAAATAAATGTAGTCTTATGTTGGTCCTCAGGTTTAATTTGTATCTGACTGTATCCGAAAAAGCTGTCCATAAAATAAAATACCTCGCTACCCACACACTCATCCAATATTTGATCTATAAATGGTGTGGGGAAATTATCTTTAAGACAGGCACGATTCAAGTCATGGAAATCAGTGCATATACGGATCGCTCCCTGCTTCTTA
This sequence comes from Pseudotsuga menziesii, assembly GCA_001517045.1. Lineage (NCBI taxonomy): Eukaryota > Viridiplantae > Streptophyta > Pinopsida > Pinales > Pinaceae > Pseudotsuga > Pseudotsuga menziesii. The sequence continues at coordinate 301,785 of LPNX011195336.1, read as the reverse complement.
TCTACCAGAACAATATTTGAAACCCACTCCGTCAAGGGAACGGGATAGATAAAACCGGCTTTCAATAGTTTTTCTATCTCTGTCTTAATCGCGGGTGCTTTCCTAGGATTCACTGCACGCAAGTGTTGTCGAACCGGCTTAGCATTGGGATAAGTTTTAATCTCATGTTCAACAATGCAAGGGTCGATACCTGGAATTTCATCGTAAGACCAAGCAAAGATATCACGAAATTCTTTAAACAGCTCAGTGTATTCTTGAATCTCAACATGGGAACATTCTGCCCCAATATAGGCATTCTCAATTCTGCCAGGATCGCAAGAGATATTGATAGGAATGGTAGGAGATATATTCACCATGTTCCCATCAGCCATCGGACCAAGAGAGCTTAATGGAGCCATGGGACTACCAATTCTCTCACTAAGAACCTCCCTAAAGTCCTCACGCTCCAAGCAGTCAAGCTCGGGAAGAAAATAATATCTATGATGCAACTCTTCTCATGGTGGCTCAACCCTTGACATGGCCTCAATAATCGCTTCGTCTGAAGGAAAAACACTATCAAGGCAGTCATGCGCGTGAGAAAACTGAACTTCCCATGCAGGCAGCACATATGGGTCCTCCTCCTCCATCCACGAAGAGGAAGGACTAGGCTCTGCAACACATCCAAGATTAGCTTGATAAGCTACCATAGTTGCAGGCAACGGCACATCCGTCACGATGGGCTCACTTGAAGTATTTGGTGTGGGAAGAATCCGAGGATCTTCCATATGACTCGTGCAAAAAGACATCGATCTCACAGATGTCGAACCCTCACCGGAACTAGACCCTATCATAAGGACAGGTGCAGGACAACTAAAGCTTCCCATAAGGGATGGATACATGCCCACACCCACACTTCCAGTTGCCCACTGAAAGTGCTCTATAATCGGAATCGAAGCTCTCAAAGATGTGGTAACCAGCGGATTCTTGAATGACGTTTGATCAATCGTAACTATCTTCCCATTAAATGGAAAGCATATAACACGAAATAGAGAAGAAGCTACGGCTTGCATACTGTACATCCAATTCCTACCCAACAAGAGATTATAGTCAAGGGGTGCATCAACCACCTCAACCTCTATCGCAACGGTCTTTCCTCCCAGACGGACCTTAAGGGAAGGAAGGATCCCATGTGGCCTAAATGATCTCCCATCAAACGCGGTCAACATGGTACCGGATTTAGACAACTTAGGGGAACCTAAACCCTTCCAACATGATAAAGACGTCACAGAAGCAGCAACACCTTCGTCAATCACAGTGCGCTTGACGGTCATGTTAAGACATTCTACATGAATCAAAAGAGACACATAGTAAGGCAAGCGAGGCTGAAGTCCTGCGATTTCAAATTTAATCACAGAGGAAGAATTATCATCATTCACACCAAGGGAAAAAAGAAAATCCTTCCTTTGCGAAGGACAACTCTGAAGTACTTCTAATGCAGACATCGCGCAAGGAGTGTGGCCCAAATCCTCGATAACAGAATAGTTATGGGCAGCTCGGGCATTAGGATTGTGCCCCGAACGCTTAAGGACTCCCTTAGGAATGCGAGGTGCAACTTCAGGTTTATCCACAGGTTTTTCAATACGCAAAGGAGTTCCTGGTGGATCAGGTTCCTTTCATGGGTTGGGTTGTGATGAACCATAGTCCTTCGCACGGGTCACAACCTTCGTAGCACGCACCATGTTGATGCAACCATGACCACTAGCCTCCAGCGGATCTTGATCACCACCAGACTGATCATGGGTCCTCGAGTTCATGTTTTGATTGTGAGGTAAAGGGTTGGTCAGCACAGCTGGGCCCTATGTTAAGAATCTCGAGGCTTCATCGATACGAGGGCACAAGTAAGTGAGGTGATCCTCCTTACATAACTTGCAAGAAAATTTAACCTTACGTTTAGATTACTTGTCCCCCCCAGCATTACAGGCATTCTTGTCATTAGTATTAGCATTTTTATTCCTATTCCCACCCTTACAATTGTTCTTTCCCTTCTTTCTGGGTTGTTGGTTACCCTTCTGGTCCGACGATTGCATCGAAAGCACACTCGCCGTTTGGGTGGGTTGAGACGAAGCCGTGGCTTTTCCCGAATCAGATTGGTTGATTGACAATTGACTGACATGTTTCACAACCGAATCCACAGGTTTAGCACTCACACAACCAACAATGCCATCGACATGTGGTCCAGGTTTAACTTTGGGGTTGAAACTAGAACGCGGAGCATTGAGAATGATCTCATATAACAAACCGAATTGATATCCAGTTCCTACGCCCTAAAAATGGCTTGTTCCTCATTTTGCACTCCGGATGTAGAAACATACTTCGCTATATAAGGCAATAACAATTTAAGGAACCATTCAAGGAGGAATTCCGGCGGTATAAAGGCTTTAATCAACATCTTCCGTCTACGTCACTTTTGGATATGGTCCAAGATATGTGTGGCTTTATCCTACCGAAATGTCGACAAGAGTTCCTTACCAACGTCATAATGCACTAGTAGCTAAAAGTGGTTAAGAAAAGTCATCTCTAGGTCATCGAACAAAGCGAATGCCTCCCTAGGTAATTCTATATACCATTTCGCAGCAGGCCCTATAAGGGTGCGTTGAAATAGCCTTAAACAAATCGAATCCTCGTGTAAGGAATTTGAAGAGCACCATAGGTGAAACGTTGTCACATGTTCGCTCGGATCCTCTCCAGGTTTGCCCTCGAATTTGGGTATGTCCGAGGGAAGCTTAGTAGGGACAGCCGGACAAACCGGGTCATGAGATACATGATCGTTCGTCAATCTCGACAAGTCAGGAAGATTTAGCGTTGCAAGGAAAGGGAACTTAGGATGAGCAGGTCAATGCACCACTCCCTAATAGTTTTGATTCACATAAGTTTGATTACCGTAACCACCATGGTCTGGACCATAGTGTCCTCCTCCCGTTTGACCCATGTAGGGTGGCATGGAAGCACCATAATGTGGTGTACCTTGACTATGTGGGGCTACAAAGCCATAATTAGGAGAGTAAGCGGGTTGTTGATACCCGTACCCATAAGGTGAATAACCCTGTCCATACTGCGTCCCATAATAAGGTCTGTAAGTCATCCCATGAAATGTCCCATGAGACACTCCATAAGTAGGAATATACGTTCCGGAAGTAGAAATATATGCTCCGTAAGTAGTAACATGACCTATAGAAGTATGAACATGACCTCCCGAAACAACGGACGGTACTTGAACCTGAGACACAACTTGTCGAGTAATAGTAGTACGGACATGAATCGTAGCAACATTATGGCTCGAAGGACCACGTGAATGAGGTGGAGGAACGACATTCGAAGAACAAGGAACCGAGGATGAAGGGATCTATGAAACTATGTACGTGGTGTTCCCTATAATCACTCGTCTTGGATCTGGTATCCTAATAGAATCACTAACCCTAGGCCTAGCAGAAATATGTGATGTAGCTTCCACCGCCGGGATAGAAGATGCAATGTGACTTGTGCTCCCAAACCTCTCCACATGGTAAGGAATAGGAGTGCCCCCAGGCGTAATGTTAGGCTCAAACTCCGACTCGACATGAAATGCCAAATCATGTGTGGGCACACCAGACATACCATAACTACCATAACTAGTGCTCGCGGGCTCATAATAAGTCTCATCTTCTAGCATGCCATACTAGCGATGCGTCAATGGGGGATCAACACTAGAGAAAGTAGGTCTATCATGAAAAGTACCTATCTCAAAAATTACAGGACCTAACTCAATCAAATCAGGTGAAGGATCATAGTTAGGAGTAAAATCCCCATCTTCCACTTAAATGGGAGAGGGTGGCTCAGGAATACCTTCATCATGGTCTCCCATCATGTGTGAATCAATGTGCTAAGTAGTCCGCCTAAATCATCTGTTTTTCTCTCCCAAAGGAGGAGGAGATGTAGAAGGCGAAAGTCCTTCTAATTGACAAAAATGGTGAGGGGCCGCACCCGAATCCACAATGACTCAAAAAATGTAAAAGACTCTCTAATTACACAAACCCTAGGCAAGCTAACGTGCACAGATCATACACCAATAAAATCTAAAGCCAAACACAAGCAATCAAGGGTAGGATAAATGAGCTCCCAAATGAAGCGGGTATGTCTCGCATAGGAGAGGCTTGAGACTCCCATACATAACAAGCAGAGGTACGTAACCAATTATCGTGGCCCTCAGCTTCAACGCATAAAACGACTATGTTGTCCGACCCCAACCTGGCCGGGACACCCGCAGAATAACCCCTGCAAAGTACCCCATCGATATCCTAGGTAAGGCAACTAAGGCCACCTCAATATAATTAATTCTCAGGCGAGATTGGCCATATGGGCAGGGTAGCAAAGCCCGAAACTCTCGAGAGAGCCCCCAGATACGAATACAATCCTGGAAATATCTCCGGTGCTACTTAGTTATGACTCCCAACCAATAACCACTCACAATGCCTCGTGCTTAACTCCCTTTTGAGAGGATGATCCTGAGAAACACTAATTATACCAAGAAATTTCACACTTTCACCTGGACAGACACATACATGTTGTTTGGTCTTGGAGAATTTACTCACAATGAACTATTCCAAGACCCTAAAACCTAATCTTGTTGGTGAACCCTGTCAAATAAAATAGTGTAGTTCATTTTAATTAAGCGTTTTTTTAATTGGCTTTATTACTCAAAAAATGTAGATGACCGTGCAATCAATGGTGTTATGACACAACATGAAGCAAAATGCACACCTAACAATCAATGCAAATGCATTGTGTCCATGAAAAATAGGGTATGCTACTACGTGAAATGCAAAATTTTCTTCAAATGATAAATGCAAGCTTTCCTATATGAAATCCTAACTAATATTTCAAAGAAAATCTAGTGCAAGTACAATGCAAAATGCAATGCATAATGATAATCAAATCTTTTTGGATTTTTTGAAATAAAAATGAGATACTAAAGCAAAAGATCGGATTCTACAACCGCCAGACTCTGCAAGCACAATCATGCAGCACTCAAGCAAAGTACTAAGGTAAAAGAAATCTAATGCACTAATCCCAAAATAAAAAATCAAAAATGCAGTGACAAGAACATTCTTCAAAAAAAGAAATTTTACCCTTAAAAAAAAAACCATCTCTGGTCAGAAACAGAGGTGTATACAGACTCTAGTAGTATCAAAGGAGATTCAACAATCATCAAAATTCACCCAGCAACAATCAATCTTGCTCAAGAAGGAAAAACTAAGGGCATACATGACTGTTCACAGTAAACCCGCGTGTGTACGCGGATAAAGCAGTCAAAACCGCGTATATACACGATTGTGAGTTCAAAACTCGCGTATAGGAAGAAAAGTGCATAAAAATAAAGGCAAATAGACAAGCTGAGACAAACTTCACACCAATCAAACACTACCAGGCTAACATGCCCCCAGACTCGACACAGAAACAGATAAAATAAGAGCAATTCAAAGTCATTGAATGCCGATAGAAAACCCCCAAAAGACAACTACTAGGAACTCCCCAGCAGAGTCGCCAATTCTATTACGGAGAGAAATTCCTATGGCTTGGGGTACCACAACAGACAGCTTGACTCCAGAAATCAATCATTTCCAATATGCAAGAAAAATCAAATATCTAACACTAAAGGATCAAAACTCGTACCTTATTCCGGACGGTTGAATTAAATCCCCGTTGAGCTTTCCAACTTCAGCTTGAATTGATGAATCACTTCCTCAACAATAAGTAAACAAGATAAGCATACTATATATATTGGTGTTAGATCTTCTCTAGCATATATAATCAACAACGTATAAGCATTTGAAATCATCCATGGATAAAATATTCATTCAAATATACATTATTGGACAAGAAAAGATATTTCTATTAATATAAAATCAGAGATTACAATGAATACAACCTCTGTCGGCACATCTGCGAATCGGAGAAACCGAGTCCCCCACTTGGGCCTCCACCACCTCAATCCTCCATCTCTCAATAGCAAGCTCACAAGCAAAGGGCAAGCTTGGGAAGAACACTAAAGTGCTCCAAGGGACAAAGGAATGCAAAATCAAGCACAAGTTCCAGCAACAATGGACTATAGTTTCTTTTCTCTCAATTCTCTTATGCCTTCAATGTATCCAAAGGGTTCCTTATATAGCTTTTCAATAGGGTAATGAAAGGTCGAATCTGAACGATCTAAAGGCATATGGAAGGCTATGATACAAGTGAGTCGGATCCATGTCAAGGAAAACTCCAAAAGGATTTGGATTTTGTACACATCTCGATGTACGCGGTTTTAGAGGTCAAACCCGCGTATATACGCGATTAGGGGTTTAAAAGTCGCATATAGCAATTTTCACATGTTTTTAGGGATGGTCTAGGAAACATCAAAGGACAAAAAATCGTCCAAGGGGTCTAAGGAGTCTACAGAGGGACAAGGGAAGGCCATACAAGTGTGATTCACCAGGTGTGGTAAAATATGCTATAACAGGGCTCTACAAGTTTTGGTGTCTTGGTGGCTTAAGAGCCAAACCAAAACTGCTGCAGATGCTAATAGACTACTGGGATCCTGACTCAGAGTCTTTCCAGATCGATGGGATGTCTCTCACCATAGAAGTGGAGGACATATACTTTATTACTGGACACTCCCGACGAGGGGAAGTGGTGAACCTACAATCTCGCAAGCCCGGAGGTGGTCTCACCATAGATGAGTACATAATCGTGTATTGTTATCCAGACACGGAGAAGGTCGGGATTCAGATCCCAACTAACTCCATACAGGTGCTAAGCCTAAAGGCCATACTATTGACACTGGGCAGGATAACAGAGCTAGCCTCACTCCACCAGACCTCATGGCCTCTGATGTTCTATGCAGTGGAGTGCATGAGACCCACGATGTACAATTGGAGCACTGCACTACTGGGTAACATGAAACACCAGCTCAGTGAGTGCAAGATGGGTAGAGTACGAAACTTCGGTTTCAGTAGCACACTGAGCACATTTTTCTTTGAGCGTGTTGCAGGATTGAGCCCTAGAGTTGACATTCCTCTTCACGGGGTTCGAGATCCGACCCAACAACGTTGGGAAGACGCGATGCGCAGACTAGGTGGAGGTAGGGTGTCCAACCCTTGTCCAGTTGATTTCTTTCCATGGTGGCAACGGTAGATAGTTGCCATCGATGATTACCCCTATGCGGGGATAGATTTTTGGAGAGACCCCGACATGTCATTACCACCAGGATCGGCATATCGTGACATTGGTAACAAATCCCAACCCTCTTTTTAAGATTTTTGAGTTATTTAATATTTTTATGTTTTTTGATATATGGTAACTTCGTGCGGCTGACACACAGGGTACCCATGGTGCAGGTTGAGGACCTACTTAAGGCCATGCAGCGTCAGGTGGTGGATGTGCCACGACCATGGGTGCGATTGTTTAGACGACTAACTAGAGCCATGGTGACATTCCACAATCAGAACCCCTCTTCTCCTACACAGGATTAGATACCTAGGAGTGATACATTTTGTACTACCGTGTATTTATATTTTGGTGGCTCGAAAGCCCCATTTTTGTATTATGACACTATGTATTATCACATTTTGGATGTTTAATGAAAAACTTTTATGATGATCGGTTTATTTATTTACATGTGTAAAAATGTATGTTTGTGATGAGCTTACTGTCTATGAAACAAATGTCAATCTAACACATAGTTAGTATATGAGTCAGCAACTTGATTATAAATTCTTGGAACATGTATGTATGTTATGTTGTCAAATTGTCGTTCTAACAATCTCACACATAAGAATCTCCATAATAATGTTGGATCTCTAACATGATACAAGCCATTAAGCTGTGACACTACTAAATCCGAATCAAGACGTACCTCAAGAGATAGAACACCATGTGAAATGGCATCCCATAGAAGCTCAATAAAGGCACTATATTTAGCAACATTGTTTGAAGAAGGTCGTAAACATACGCCTCCTGAACACAATACCTGGCCCATAGGAATATAAATCACCCAAGCAGCAGAGGCTGAGTGTTGAGTGTGACGGATTGCACCATCTGCGAATCCTATATAGATGGAAGACTCCATTGATATCTGTCATAAGAAACGGAAGCTAATCAACAAACCCGATCACCATAAAAAAAACCTAACTATGTAAAATGTTGTACAATAATATACAATAGTCAGCCCTGGCTGAAAATTATGCATAGTACTTTCTAAGATAGAGCCCATTTCTAGGCTCCGCTAAGGCCGTCTCTTCATAATCTACTAGCTCATAAGCGCCCTTCTCTAACACACATTTAACCACGTAAGGACCATGCCACATGGGGTTGAATTTTCCTACCCCTAAGGGTTCTTTAGCTTGATCCCACAAAAAGACCAAATCTCCCTCACTAAACTTCCTTGGATGGACAAATTTATCGTACTGGACCTTAACGCGACGCTTATTCATTTTTAGAGCCACTAAAGCATCTCAACGCTGCTCATCAAGCTGCTCTAAATGGACCAAACGTTCCTCCAATGAAGAAGTATATGGTAAGATCTCTATGGCTAGCTTCAAAGAAAGGATCTCGCACCCAACCGGTAATACAGACTCCACTCCATGTACAAGCTGATACGGAGAAAAACCGGTGGCAGTCTTAACCACGGTCCTATAAGTCCACAAAGCAGGATATAACATGATATGCCAATTGGTCTTGCTTTGTGCAATGGTTCATTGGAGAATGGACTTGAGTGATTTGTTCACTACTTCAACCTATCCATTCGCTTGAGGATAATAAGAAGAAGAATGATCATGCTTATACCCTAACTTCGAGGCCAACTCTTCCATCATCCGATTCTGAAAGTGCCTACCATGGTCAGTGACAAGCTCTTTTGGAATACCGAACTGAGTAATAATTTGGTTGAATACGAAGTGTGCGGCTGTCTCACCATCGGATTTAATTGTGGGCATAACCTCATCCCATTTCATGAACTAATCAACAGCCACGATAATATGATGATGCCCCCCAGCTAAAGCTGGGTTGCAATCCATGAAATCGAGCCCCCACTTAGTGAAGGGACCGGCGGTGATAAGTGGATGTAACGGGGCAGGATGCGAGTGCATATTACGTACGAACACTTGGCAAGGGTGGTACTTATTGACCGCATTGACACAATCTTTAAAAATCAACGGCCAGAAATAACCCACTCTCAAGATTTTTTTGACTGTAGAAATCCCAGATAAATGACCACCACACGCCCCACCGTGGCAATCATTCAGCACAAGCTCAGCCTCATCATGAGTTAAACAACGTAAAATGAAATCTACCCCATGGCTGTACAATGTGTTATCCACTATGAGGTAACTCTTGGATACGTGACATAGTCGTCGTCGTTCATCCCGTGAAAGGTGAGTGGGGACCTTCAATGTTTGTAACATATGATAATATCTCCATAGCATGGATCTAAAGTTGAGATTAAGAAGATGTGTTCATCGACAAACATATCTTCACAAGCCTCCTCCTCCTCCTTACTTGGGAAATCAGATATAAGTTCCACAAAAATCAACGATTTCTTCGATTTTGCCGAAACAAACTCGAGATCGAATTCTTGCAAGATGACAATCCACTTATTATACTTTCCCCTATCATCCTTCTAGTGAGGACGAAATGAAATGGATTGACATGGGCAACCACCAAGGTCTGGCGAAGGAGAATATAGTGTCTCAATCTTTGAACCGTATGAACGGTAGCTGAGGCAAGCTTCTCCACATGGGAATAACAGATCTCCGCATCTATAAGGTTTCAGCTCAGATAATATATGACATGCTCTTGGAGCTCATCATCCTCTTGAACCAAAACCATACCAATCGTCTTCATGGACGCGGCCACATAAAGTAGAAAGTCACGGCTATAGTTGGGTGGACTAATTATCGGGGTCGATGCTAAGGCTTGCTTACGTGCATCGAAGGACTCCTGGGCTCACTCATCCCAGCAAAAGGTAGTGTCCTTCTTCAAAAGACGCATAAAACCTCTATTCAAATTGGCAAAATTCACGACAAATCTCCGTAAGAAGTTTGCCATGCCTTGCAAACATTGAAGATGTCTAATGTTTCTCGGGGGAGACAATTGAAGTATTGCCTCAACCTTCAAAGGGTCGACTCTTATACCCTCTTTGGAGACAATGAACCCTAATAAGTGACCAAACTTCATGCAAAAGATGCACTTGTGAGGATTTAATCTGACCAAATAATGGCGGCACCTTTCGAACACTAATCTCAAATGGTAGGAATGACGCATCCTCTGACAAGAATGAGCAGCAAGGTCAACCAAAAAGACTTCAATAATCGATTTGAGATCATGGAAGATCAAGGTCATAGCCCGCTGAAAAGTGGCTCCGGCGTTTTTAAGGCCAATAGGCATCTTTCGATATGCAAAGGTACCTCAAGGACAAATAAATGTAGTCTTATGTTGGTCCTCAGGTTTGATCTGTATTTGATTGTATCCGGAAAAGCTGTCCATAAAGGAAAATACCTCGCTTCCCGCACACTTATCCAAAATCTGATCAATAAATGGTGGGAAAATTATCTTTAGGATAGGCACGATTCAAGTCACAGAAATCAGTGCATATGAAGATCAATCCCTACTTCTTATCAACCAGAACGAGGTTTGAAACCCACTCCATCAAGGGAATGGGATAGATAAAACCAGCATTCAACAATTTTTCTATCTCAGCCTTAATCACAGGTGCTTTTCTAGGATTCACTGCACGCAAGCATTGTCAAATAGGCTTAGCATTGGGATAAGTTTTAATTTCATGCTCAACAACGCGAGGGTCAATACCTGGCATTTCTTCATATGACCAAGAAAATACATCACGAAATTCTTTGAATAGCTCGGTATACTCTTGAATCTCAGCATGGGAACATTCTGCCCCAATATAGACATTATCAATCTTTCCAAGATCGTGAGAGATATTGATAAGGATGGTAGGAGATATATTCGCCATGTTTCCATCAGCCATTGGACCAGGAGAGCTTAACGGAACCATGGGACTACCAATTCTCTCGCTAAGAATCTCCCTAAAGTCTTCACACTCCAAACGGTCAAACTGGGGAAGAAAATAAGATCTATGATGCAACTCTTCCCAAGGTGGCTCAACCCCAGACATAGCCTCAATAATAGCCTCATCTGACGGAAAAACACTATCAAGGCAGTGATGTGTGTGAGAAGACTGAACTGCCCATGCAGGAAGTACATATGGGTCCTCCTCCTCCGTCCGCGAAGAGGAAGGACTAGGCTCTGCAACACATCCAAGATTAGATTTATATGCTATCATAGTTGCAGGCAATGGCACGTCCATTCCGATGGGCTCATGAGAAGGACTCAGTGTAGGAAGAATCCAAGGATCTTCCATATGAGTGATGCGAAAAGACACCGAACGCAATGACGACGAAGCCTCATCAGAAATAGACCCGATCATGAGAACAGGTGCAGGACAACTAAATGATCCCATAAGGGATGGGTACATGCCCACACCCACACTCCCAGTTGTTGGCTGAGAGTGCGTGACAATCTGGACAGAAGCTCCCAAAGATGCGGTAAAACACGAATTCTTGAATGACATTTGATCAATCATAACTATCTTCCCATTAAATGGAAAGCATACAACTCTGAATAGAGAAGAAGCTACGGCTTGCATACTATACATCCAATTCCTACCCAGTAACAGATTGTAGTCAAGGGGCGCATCAACCACCTAGACCTCAATCACGACGGTCTTCCCTCCCAAACGGACCTTAAGAGAAGGAAGAATGTCGTGCGGGTGAAATGATCTACCATCAAACGCAGTCAACATAGTAGCATATTTAAACAACTCTGGGGAACCCAAACCCTTCCAACACGCCAAAAACATCACGGAAGCAGAGGCGCCTTCGTCAATCACAGTGCGTTTGACAGTCTTATTAAGACATTCTACCTGAATCAAGAGAGACACATAGTAAGGCAAGCGAGGCTGTAGTCCCGCGGTTTCAAATTTGATGACGGAGAAAGAATTATCATCGTTAACACCAAGAGCAAAAAGAAAAGCTTTCCTTTGCGAAGGACAACTCTGAAGTACTTCGAGTGCAGACATCGCATAAGGAGTGTGGCCCAAATCCTCGACAACAGAATAGTTCTGGGCGGCTCAGGCATTAAAATTGTGCCCTGATCGCTTAAGGACTCCCTTAGGAATGCAAAGAGAAACTTCAAGTTTATCCACAAGTTTTTCAATACACAAATGACTCTCGGGTGGAGCAGGTTCATTTCCAAGGTCGGGTTGTGACGAACCATAGTCCTTCGCGTGAGACACAACCTTAGCAGCATGCACCATGTTGATGCAACCATGACCACTAAAAGCTTTTGGCGGATCTTGATCTCCACCAGACTGATCATGGGTCCTCAAGTTCATATTTTGATTATGAGGTGAAGGGTTAGTCAGCACAGCTGGGCCCTGCGCTATGAACCTCGAGGCTTCTTCTATCCGAGGGCACAAGTGAGTGAGGTGGTCCTCTTTCCATAACTTGCAAGGAAACTTAACCTTACGTTTAAGTTGCTTGTCCCCCCCAGCATTTCGGGCGTTCTTGTCATTAGAATTGCCATTTCCATTCTTATTCCCAACCTTATAATTGTTTTTACCCTTCTTCTTATTCCTTCTGGGTTGCTGGTTACCCTTCTGGTCCGACGATTATACAGAAAGCACACTCGTCGTTTGGGTGGGTTGAGATGAATCCATGGCTTTTCCCGAAGCAGATTGGTTGATAGATAATTGACTGACCTATTTCACAACCGAATCCGCAGGTTTGGTACCTGTTATCTCCTAAAATAACCAGTCGGTTTTTCATTATTTTAGGTGATAGGTTTGAGTCCAAAAATTTATTTTTAAATTTTTTAAAGTCAATAAGGAGATCCTCATTCTCAATACTAAGTCAAAAATCCGATTTATTTGAGTCTTGGTTTCAAATTTTGGGAAAGACAGGTTTCGGTAGGTAACTCTATTTTGTAGAAGCCAGATTAGCTGCCGAAAGGGCTCAGTTTCGGCAGCTTAAAGGATTAAGCTAAGTTCGTGTTAGCTGCCAAAAAACGATCTCATTAGAAAATTAAAAAAAAAGAGCACGTGTCCGTACTCGACTTCACATCAAGCGAGCCTGTATGTTTTGCCGCCAAAGGGAAGATCAGAACGCATCCCATATGACCATTATGAGGTTTAATGTCGGTAAGCTGCCGAGAGCGAGCCATGCCCGCATCATTGCATTTCTAATCGCAGAGGGTTATACAGAATCTCATGATGCATACTTCCATCTGAAGGTTATCCACAAGCTGATCGATTCATAATTTCACACGAGCTGGGCGATATCATAGGTGATCACCTGCCAGGCTCATTCAAATGGGTATCTTATTTCTCAAACATTGCGAGCAGACCCAAGGTCCCTGGTTATGTCATGTTATCACGCAGTTGAAATTCCTGTTCAATCCAGGGGTTTTATTTCGAAACAGAGCATCGATCCAGGAGTGTTCTCATCAGGACAAGTTTTCAGCGCGGTGTCTCTCTATCGTCTGCTACAAAACAAAGGTTCAGCTCATGGCAAAAACAAATCTGCCACTCAGGACAGAGCTAGATGGGGTCTGGTATCTCGAATCCCACCCACAAGTAGCTGAGTTTTTCAAGACTGCACAGGTTTTTGATTATTGTGAAAATCTCACTAGTTTTAACCAGCCACTCGCTGAAGCATTCGCTCAGAGCTACAATGGAAGGACAGTGAAATTTGGCAAAGAAGAGTTTCATGTGGATGAGGCAGCCATAGCCGAATGTACAGGTCTCCCCAGGACAGGGCAGAGTTGGTTTAAGACCACTAAGGCCTCAGATATTGAATTCAGGTCGTATCTTCTACCAGCCCATAAGGAAACCATTCGAAGAAGAGATTTTCCCATCACCTTTCTTGAACCTCAATGGCAGACTCTTTTAAAGGCCATTTTCGTTTACATAACTTGTGAAGGCCGATATCACAGGGTGCTGCACTACCATTTCAAGCTGTTGAATCATTTCACAGGAAGGGTAAGTATAAATCTGCCATACTTCTTCCATAAGACCCTAACTAAGATGGCAAAGCAAGTCCAGGCTAAGCCCAGCAAGATAGCAAGCAGGATCTCTCACCAGGGTCTCATAACATTGATAATCAAAGAGCTTTTGAAGAAGAGAAGTATAGACTGGAACTATTTTTTGTTTTGGCATGAGTTCCCCACAGAGCTTGCCAGTAAAGAGG
>LPNX011195336.1:185940-276934 GCA_001517045.1 Pseudotsuga menziesii | reverse complement strand
TCAGTATCCCCTCGATCCACTTACTGAAAGGTATTGAATTCTTAAGTTACCAGGCATACCTAGCCTATAACCCTAGGTAGTTTCTTGGAGAGCTAACAGTACCCATACAACCAACAATGCCATCGGCATGTGGTCTAGTTTTGAGAGCATTAGGAATGTGGAGCATTAGGAATGATCTCATATAACAAACCGGATTGAGCATAAATCAAGTCCAATTCCTGTGCCCTAAAAATGGTTTATTCCTCGTTCTGAACTCTGGATGTAGAAACATCCTTCGCTATATAAGGTAGTAATGACTTAAGGAACCACTCGAGGAGAAACTCCAGTGGTATGAAGGCTTTAATCAATCTCTTCCGTCAACGCCACTCTTGGATATGGTCCGAGATATGTGTGGCTTTATCTTGCCGAAATGTTGACAAGAGTCCTGTACCAACGTCATAACGCACTGGTAACTGGAAGTGGTTGAAAAAATTCAAAGCTAGGTCATCGAACACAATGAATTCCCCCCTAGGTAGCTCTATGTACCATTTCACGGCAGGCCCAGTGAGGGTGCATTGAAATAGCCTTAAATGGATCGAATCTTTGTGTAAAGAGTTAGAAGAGCACCACAGGTGAAATGTAGTAACATGTTCACTCAGATATTCTCCTAGTTTGCCCTCAAACTTGGGAATGTCCGAGGAAAGCTTCGTAGGGATAGTCGTCCAAGCCAGGTCATAAGATACCGGATCGTTCGTTAGTCTCGACAAAGTTAGGCAGATTTAACGTTGCGAGGAAAGGGAGCCTAGGTTGAGCAGGTGTTTGAGGTGCTTCCTGATAATTTTGGTTCACATAGGACTGATTACCGTAACCACCATGGCCATCGCCATGGTATCCTCCTTCCGTTTTACTCGTGTAGGGCAGCATGGAAGCACCATAATGTGGTGTACCTTGACTAGTTGGGGCTACAAAGCCATAATTCAAGGAGTAAGCGGGTTGTTGATACCCGTACCCATAAGGTGAATAACCTTGTGCATACTACGGTCCATAATATGGTCCATAAGAAGTCCCATGAGATGTCCCATGAGAAACTTCATAAGTAGGAATAGACGTTCCAGAAGTAAGAATATGACCTCCAGGAGTAGGAATATGACCTCCCGACACAATAGGAGGTACTTGACTTTGAGACAACTATGCAAGTAGCAGCAGTACGCACATGACGTGTAGCAACATTCTAGCCCGAAGGACCACATGAATGTGGAGGAGGAATAGCACTCGAAGAACTAAGAATAGAGGACGAAGGGACATGTGAAATCACGTAAGTGGTATTCCCTATGGTCACTCGTCTTGGCTCCAGTATTCGAATAGGATTACTAACACTAGGTCTAGGATGAACATGTGATTTGACCTCCACCAACGGAATGGAGGGTGCAATGTGACTTGAGTTCCCAAATCTCTCCTCATGGAAGTGACTAGGAATGCCCCCAGGCATAATGTTAGGTTCAAACTCCGACTCGATATACGGTATCGAATCATGTGTAGGAATACCAGACATAGCATAACTACCATAACTAGTGCTCACAAGTTCATGATGAATCTCATCGCCCGACATCCAATACCGATGACCTATGGATGAGGGATCATACCCAGAGTGTGTAGGTATATCACGTGAAGGATCATATGTAGGGGTAGGCTCTTCTTCTTCAACCTCATGAAGTGAAGAAGGTAGCTCAGGAATTTCATCTTCATGATCTCCCATCATGGGTGAATCAATGTGAGAAGTAGTCTACCTGGACCATCTGCTTCCCTCTCCCAAAGGAGGAGGAGATGTAGAAGACAGAAGTCTTGCTAAACGACGAAAACAACGAGGTGTCGCACCCGACTCCACAATGACTCAAAAAATAAAAAAGACTCTCTAATTACAAAAACCCTAAGCAAGCTAACGTGCATAGAGCATACACCAATATAATCTAAAGCCAATCACAAGCAAACAAGGATAGGATCTGTGAGCTCCCAAACGAAGCAGGTATGTCTCACCTAGGAGAGACTAGAGACTCCCATACACAACAAACGGAGGTTCGTAACCAATTATTGTGGCCCTCAGCTTCAGCGCATATAGCGACTGTGTTGTCTGACCCCAACCTAGTCGGGACACCCGCAAAATAACCTCTACAAAGTACCCCCTCGATAACCTAGGTAAGGCAACTAAGGTCACCTCAATATAATCAATGCTCAGGCGGACAGTCGCAGGTGGGATTGACCATATGCGCAAGGTAGCAAAGCCCGAAACTATTGAAAAAACCCCCAGATACGAATAAAATCCTGGAAATATCTCCGGTGCTACTCAGTTATGACTAGGGGTCATCCCAATCAATAACCGCTCACATTGCCTTGTGCTTAACTCCCTTGTAAGAGGAGGATCCTGGTAACACTAATTATACCAAGGAATTTCACACTCTCACCTGGACAAACACATACATGTTGTTGTTTAGTGGTCTTGGAGAATTTACTCGCAATGAACTATTCCAAGACCCTAAAACCTAATCTTATTGGTGTACCCTATCAAAGAAAATAATGTAATCCATTTTAATTAAGCGTTGATTTTATTTGGCTTTATTACTCAAAAAAGGTAGATGACCATGCAACCAATGGTGTTATGATGCAACTCGAAGTAAAATGCACACCTAACAATCAATGCAAATGCATTGTGTCAAATGAAAAACAGGGCATTCTACTACGTGAAATGCAAAATTTTCTTCAAATGACAAATGTAGTCATTCCTATATGAAAGCCTAACTAATACTTCTCTAAACAAACCTAGTGCAAGTACCATGCAAAGTGCAAAGTGCAATGCATAATGATGCAAAGAAGTAAATATTTTTGGATTTTTTGAATAAAAATGAGACACTAAAGGAAAAGAATAACTCTACCAACCCCAGACACTGCAAACACAATCAAACAGCACTCACGCAAAGTACTAAAGTAAAAGAAATCTATTGCACTAATCCCAAAATAAAAAATCGAAAATGCAATGACAAGAACATTCTTAAAAAAGAAATTTACCCTAAAAGAAAGTGTATATGGTCAAAAACAGAGGTGTATACAGACTCTAGCAGTATTAAAGGAGACTCAGTAATCATCAAAATTCACCCAACAACAATCCATCTTGCTCTAAAAGGCAAAACTCAGTGCATATGCGACTGTTCGCAGTGGACCCACATATGTACGTGGATATAGCAATCAAAGCCGCGTGTATACGCGACTGTGAGTTAAAAACTCGCGTATAGGAAGAAAAATGTATAAAAAGAAAGGCAAACAGATAAACTTAGACAAAATTCACACCAATCAGACACTACCAGGCATGTTGATGTATATGTAACTTCGGAATGTATTCATCTATGTATCTTATGTATTGTAACCTGATGTTTATTCCGGGATGTTTCTATTATGTATTTGAGTCATGTTGTCATGCCCCGATGTTCCGATTGGAAGGATCAATAATGTAAACAAGTCATGTCAAGTCATTGTTAAAGTCCACACAGTTTCGGGGCACTAGGGTTATTATACACTCATAGAGATGTAGGCTCTAGTAAGTAATTGTTAAGTTAGGCTGACATGATTGAGTGCACTTCAAGTGAACGGAAGAATATAAATAGAGAGTGAGAGCCTCTCTATTTATCACTTGTAACACACATCATTCACTCACTCAAGTGTGGCGCATTAGTGAGGAAGGAAATACTGGGACTAGACAGAAGAAGAAGACTACTGCTTTGGGGCTTTTACTATTTTGGTGCTGATTCTATCTCTGAGGAAGTTGCGGGGTTTTCTCCTTTATGGTTTCCCCGAGAAAAACTCTGTGTGTCTCTTGTTTCTTGTGATGTGCTTATGTTATATTGTTGTACTTGTTATTCTCTCAGTAAAGATCATAACATAATGCTAGCTTAATGTTGAAAAACTAACATGGTATCAGAGCTAACCTGAGAAGAAGACATTGTGCAACTGCAGAAGCTAGGGCTTCTTAATTTTTGGGTTTCTCTCCACAATCCATCAGCAAAAGTATGCTAGGTTGACTCTCCATTGAAGGGCGCATCTTTCTGTCGAAGCGGAATTCGATTCCGAGCATTTTCAGTTTTCGATGTGGAAATTAGGGATTTCTACAGAAGAGGAATTTTTTAGTGAGACTACCATAGGATTGTTCTCCTCATCAAAACCGAATTTTAGAGACCTGGATCAAGAAATTTGGTTGGGTAAATCTCCGGGAAAGTCAAACCCTAGTTTGACCCCGAGCTAGAAAAAGCCTGAATACTAAAACTGATAAGTTTTGGAACAGTTGCTATATTCCGAGGTTGGCGAAGTCTCAGAAGCTGAAAATTGCAAGGGCTGAAGATAAAATCCTAATGAACATTGTATCCAAAAATCAGCCTCCGATTCGCTATATTTTGGGAGATATGATCCCTCCAAGTTAGGGTTCCAGCTTCTTCCAGAATTCATCCTTAAACAGGACACCTGGGGAGAATTGCAATATCTTGGGATACAGAGGTCCAAATGGAATTCCTGAAGATTTTCCAGAAAGGGCACGGACTTTACTTTCGGTGGTCCGAATATCAGACTCGGAAGATGAACCAATGACACGTGGCATGCCATACAACTTCGTTGTTCTGAACAGTCTCGTAACAGGTCACCTTGGGAAAAGGATCATAAATCCCAAATGGTGAAACCATTTCTGATGAAACCTGCGGTGTTGGATCAGGGACATGCGAGGTTACCCCTGTGAGAAATTTCAGACACAGAGGAGCATAAATTTCAGAGATATCACAGAAATAGTAACAGGCATTTCTGCAGAATAAATTAGAAAATTAGGGCTTCTTGTTCCAGGAGCTTCCCTCCACTGTTTTCAGAAAAGGAGTACATTGGACAACTCCATTTGAAGAGATCTATCTGTCTATCCAATCAAATCTAAAAGATTCCAAGTTTTTAAAATTACGGTTTCTGTGACAAACCCTAAATCAGCCAGCTCCGGAACCAGGACGGACACCTCAAATCAGTAAGATCTAATCTTTTGCTATTTTCATTTGAGGTTCTCATTTCAAAGTAATCTATCACATCAACTTGATGATAAGCTTGGTGAAATAGACAACTTCCAAGCATGGAAGTATATGATCTCTCTGAAGAAAATGGATTGGACACCTACATGAGTATAGAGGTTCCATTTTCAGACGGAGATGAAGCTAGAAGCCTTTCACAAGAAGAACTTGGTCAATGCCCAGAAGATCATTGATGATTTAGTCACGAATCAACTTGTAATACAAGTGTCTTCCATAAAGACACCGATGATGTTTGATTCCTTGACCAAGCTATTTGAAAGAAAGAACATAGATCAGAATATGACCTTAAAAATTGAGTTAAAGGAAGTGAAGATCCAGAATGCAAAGACCATGCAGTCATAAGAGTATCTCGAATCAAAGAACAACTTGAAGCGGTAAAAGAAGAAGTAAAGAATGCAGAAGTGGTGATGGCCACCTTGAATGGACTCCCAGGATCATGTGATTCATTCATGCAAGGAATTTGTGGCAGAAGGAAGTGATTACTTTCAGCATACTTTGAGAAGAAAAAAAAGCTAGACTCATAAGAAGAGAAGAGAAGATGGGAGCAATTGAAGATCAAGATCTCACCATACAAAGAAGATCCCTCAAGTGATGAGGAATATGAAGATCTCAACTCTTGAAGAACTTCTTATCCACCCTAGCATTTGGATAAGAAACAATGCTATCATGAATGAAGAAGACGATAAAGCTGAAGGCTCAAGAAGGAGTATAACCACGAATCAAATAAAGATAAGTATTTAATTGTCATTTCATAATATTGTTTTGTTATGCATTTGTTTATATTCAGTTGATGTATCATGCATGATAGGATGTCTGCATTAACGACAGTATACTACTAATATGCATGTGATGGGTAAGTAGCTCATGGTGCTATACAACTCTCCATTGCTACTTATCTAGAATGAAACCTCTTTGCTAACATATTGGATTAGTGCACAATCGCAATGTTGTCCTGGTAGAGATGGAAGGCATCTAGAAAGTTTCAGTGAGATATGGATGAATTTTGTATTGGCTTAAGTAGTTGCATGATCATATATTTATGCATAAGAACTTGCCAGTATAAATATTCTTTATGAAATGTTTCTAACCATACAAATGCATTTGACTTGTAGGAAAGATCGCATACATAATCACCTACAAGCAAAGAAGAATGAATACTTGTTCCGAAGAACAAGTGACGATAGTTCAAAGACAAAGAATAATATGACGAGTGCAATAACATCATTGATGCAGAACCTTCCAGCCACCAAGAAGAAAGGGAAGACCAGTTCAAGAAGAATGATGTCTAGGATGCAGTATCGAGACTTGAAGAGAAGTTCATAGTTCCATCATGCAATAGATGGAAACATCATGGGATACAAAGCAAGATTCGTAGCACGAGGCTTCTCACGAAAAGAAGGCATAGACTACGAAGAAACATTTAGAGCCACTAGAAGTGAAGTCACATGACATGCATAATCATGTGTGCAAATGAAAGAAGGCATTGTACGAATTCAGAAGACACCCATGGGAAACACATACATGATGATATTGATGAAGATCTTAACTTTTGCTACATGGTTGAAGATGCAAGTCTATACACTAGATGGTCACATAGAATATTAGTAGCATAGGAAGCTACTTGTCACTCCGGTACAGAATGTTTCAGTGCATAGAGTACAGAAGACAGAGGGAGTATGATGCTCCGCTTCAGAGGGAGTGACTACAGAATATCTTGAGGATCGACATGGTACGATAGGATGGACAGATTACTGATGACTCTAGGCTTTACTGAGAGTAAAGTGGATTCCAACCTTTGCTTCAAGGTTGAAGGCGGAATACCAGTGATGCTCCTGTTATGTGTCGATGCACTATTTTCTAGGCATGGAGGTGTGGACAAGGGATGTATGCAATAGAGATCCTGAATAGGTTCAGGATGATGGACTGCATGACCACACCTATGGCATCGAACTTGAAGCTATTGAGTGATGCTTCATCAGAGACGGTTGATGCTACGATGTGTCGTCAGATGATTGGTTCCTTGATATACCTGATGAACACGAGACCAGATATTTGCTTTGTTGTGAACACCTTGAGCCAGTACTTGACAGATCTGAGAAGTGTTCACTTGACAGCTGCAAAGCATATTCTGAGGTACCTGAAGGGTACAATTGATTATGGGCTCAAGTACGATGTGAATCAAAAGATTAACCTAAAGGGTTATGTTGATTCAGATTGGGCAGGCAGTGCCATCGACAGGAAGAGTACTTCAGGATGTTGCTTCAGTATGGGATCAGGTGTGATCTCTTGGTTTAGCAGGAAGCAATCCTGTGTGGCGCTGAGTACAGCTGAAGCAGAGTATGTCGCAGCTTGTTCAACTAGTTGTGAGGCAGTATGGCTGTGGAAGCTACTGTCTGATATATTTGATCTCCAGTTGGATGCTACTTGTATACATTGTGACAACCAGAGTTGCGTGAAGTTGTCAGAGAATCCAGTGTTCCATGACAAGTCGAAGCATGTCGAGATCAAGTATCACTATATCAAGGATATGGTGCAGAAGGGAGCTGTGAAACTCCAGTATGTTGCAACAGAGGAACAGATAGCCGATGTATTGATGAAGCCATTGGCTAGGCTGAAGTTCGAGTACTTCAGGGAGAAGCTTGGTGTTCTCTAGATCGAGGTTCCCTCCAAGAGAAAGTGATAAGACCCATAGCCATTTTGACATGGTGAGAGGATTGATTCCTTCCATGGTCAGATGTAAGGGCTGAGCCATTCTATCATGGTGAGAGGATTGGTTCCTTCCATGTCAGATATGAGTGCTAGCCATTCTGTCGAGCAGGACAAATGTAAGGGCAATTGCCATTCTAGGAATGGAGGCACCTAGTCAGTTACCAGGATCACTCAGTGTAGGACTGAGTAGCCATTTTGATGTGATAGAGGGATGTGTTCCCACTTGATCAGATGTAAGGGCTGAACCATTCTGTCATGGCTAGAGGATTAAGTTCCTTCCATGTCATATGTGAGTGTTGGCCATTCCAACGAGCAGGTCGGATGTAAGAGAAACTGTCATTCTCTAGGAGAATGGAGGTGCCTGGTCGGTTACTAGGTAGCTCAGTCGAGGACTGGGGGCCATTCTGATATGACTGCTAGGATGTGTTCTCGTAGGATCAGATGTGAGTGCAAGCCCTTCCATCACTGTAATAAGATGTGTTCTTGTCTGGATGGATGTAAGTGCATATCCTTTCTAGAGCGATTGAGGGATGTGTTCCCACGTGCTCAGATGTAAAGGCTGAAATCTCTCATCACTGTGATAGGATGTGTTCATGTCTGGATGGGAGTCTTCCATCACTGTGATAGGATGTGTTCCTGTCTGGATGGATGTGCCCTTCTGACGAGTAGGTCAGATGTAAGTGCCGAAATATCTCATCACTGTGATAGGATGTGTTCCTCTCTGGATGGGAGTCTTCCATCACTGTGATAGGACGTGTTCCTGTCTGGATGGATGTGCCCTTCTGACGAGTAGGTCAGATGTAAGTGCTGAAATCTCCCATCACTATGATAGGATGTGTTCCTGTTTGGATGCGAGTCTTCCATCACTGTGATAGGATGTGTTCCTGCCTGGATGGATGTGCCCTTCTGACGAGTAGGTCAGATGTAAGTGCTGAAATCTTTTATCACTGTGATAGGATGTGTTCTTGTCTGGATGGGAGTCTTCCATCACTGTGATAGGATGTGTTCCTGTCTGGATGGATGTGACTTTCTGACGAGTAGGTCAGATGTAAGTGCTGGGCGAAGACCTACATGATGGGTAGGCCTACAACCAGCATGAAAAAGGGCTGGCTCTGTAGAACTTCCTGTGACGAGAAGAATCATGAGATAGCACCAGGGATAATCCAGATCGAGTGATGATTGAGATACAGTGATGATAGCCAGCGATGATCTAGATCGAGTGATGATCGAGATCCAGTGATGATGATCCAGCAGTGATGATCCAGATTGAGTGATGATCTAGATCCAGTCCAGTGATGTTGATCCAGATCGAGAGATAATCTAGATCCGATGAAGATGACAAGATGAAGATGACTTGAAGACGAAGATGACTTGAAGACGAGATGATCCAGCTGATATAGAGAAGAAGACTTGTGCTGATAAATTGTGTCAAGAGAATACCTTCCTAGTTAAGAGGGAGTGTTGATGTATATGTAACTTCAGAATGTATTCATCTATGTATCTTATGTATTGTAACCCGATGTTTATTCCGGGATGTTTCTATTATGTATTTGAGTCATGTTGTCATGTCCCGATGTTCCAATCGGGGGGATCAATAATGTAAACAAGTCATGTCAAGTCATTGTTAAAGTCCCCACAGTTTCAGGGCATTAGGGTTATTATACACTCATAGAGATGTAGGCTCTAGTAAGTAATTGTTAAGTTAGGCCGACATGATTGAGTGCACTTCAAGTGAACGGAAGAATATAAATAGAGAGTGAGAGCCTCTCTATTTATCACTTGTAACACACATCATTCACTCACTCAAGTGTGGCGCATTAGTGAGGAAGGAAATACTGGGACTAGACAGAAGAAGAAGACTACTGCTTTGGGGCTTTTACTGTTTTGGTGCTGATTCTATCTCTGAGGAAGTTGCGGGGTTTTCTCCTTTATGGTTTCCCCGAGAAAAACTCTTTGTGTCTCTTGTCTCTTGTGATGTGCTAATGTTATATTGATGTAGTTGTTATTCTCTCAGTAAAGATCCTAACATAATGCTAGCTTAATGATGAAAAACTAACAAGGCAAACATGCCCCCAGACCCGACTCAGAATCAAAGAAAAAAGAGCAATTCAAGAACATTGAATGCCGATAAAAAAACCCCAAATGACAACTACTAGGAACTCCCCAGCAGAGTCGCCAATTCTGCTACGGAGAAAAATTCCTATGGCTTGGGGTACCACAACAGACAGCTTGACTCCAAAAATCAATCATTTCTTATATGCAAGAGAAACCAAATATCTAACACTAAAGGATCTCGATTCGTACATTATTCCGGATGGTTGATGTAGATTCCCATTGAGCTTTCCAACTCCATCTTGAATTGATAAATTGCTTCCTCAACATTCAATAAACAAGACAAGCATGCTATATATAATCGTGTTAGACCTACTCTAGCATATATAATAAATAACTTATAGGCATTTGAAATCATCCATGGATCAAATATTCATTCAAATACACATTATTGGACAGAAAAAGATATTTCTATTAATATAAAATTAGATATTACAATGAATACAACCTCTGTCGGTACGTTTGCGAATCGGAGAAACTGAGTCCCCCACTTGGGCCTCCACCACTTCAATCCTCCATCTCTCGATAGCAAGCTTACAAGCAAAGGGCAAGCTTGGGAAGAACACAAAAGTGCTCCAAAGGACAAAGGGATGCAGACTCAAGCACAAGTTCCGCCAACAATGGATATAGTTCTCTTGCTCTCAATTTCTCATGCCTTCAATGTATCCAAAGGGTTCCTTATATAGCTTTTCAATGGGGTAATGAAAGGTCGAATCCGAGCGATCTCAAGGCATAGGGAAGGCCAGGAGACAAGTGAGTCGGATCCACATCAAGAAAAACTTCAAAAGAATTTGGCCTTTTGCACACATCCCGATGTACACGGTTTTAGGGGTCAAACCCGCATATATACGCGAGAAAGGGTTTAAAAGTTGCGTATGACAATTTTTGCATGTTTTTAGGGATGATCTTGGAAACATCAAAAGAACAAAAATGGTCCATGGAGTCTAAGGGGTCTGCAGAGAGACAAGGAAGGCCATAAAAATGTGATTCACCATGTGTGGTAAAATTAGCTATAACAAAGTGCTTGTCTTTTTATCATTATTGTTGCAAAGACCAGATCCAAACATGTTTTATCTGTCCTAGTAGTGGAACAAAACATAATGTGGATTTGTTTACCCATAATTTCCATACTCACAATCTGCAATTCTTCATACTAACACCTGAATAAATCTTACATTAATGTCCATATAAGCATGCCATTCAATCAGTCAGTTGAATACATCTAAGCTACAAATAATGAGCTTCAAAGAATAGAACCACTAATTTCAAAAGCAATAACCAATATGGAAATGGAACAAATAATCTTCTTAAAGAATAAAATGAGTACGCTTACGTCAATGGTGGCTAACTGGGTCGGGTTCAAGTCTCTCAAGTGACACATTCATGATTATGCTTGTGCCTTACTGTACCCCTGTACTTGTGATAGCCATTAGGGTCGAGTGAAAGCCCAGGGCCACTTTGGTGAAATAGATAGCCTGCACTTGTGGCTCCTTAGCAAACGATTCCAATATAAATGTTGTACACTAGCTACAGTCTAATTCATCGGATTCAACGATTTTTCGCCTTAAAATTCAAAATTCGTCAATTTTTTGTGACAGGCGAACTGATTCGTTAAAAATCGTCGATTTTAAAGACAAATTCAAGTTCACATCATGCACGAAGTTCAAGATGAAATAAATCGCTAAAAAATCAGTTCGCCTTTCCTAGATTCCGCGTAAATTCAATAAATTTCATTTATTTTTTGGGTTTGGGCGGCTCGTGGGTAAACCCTACCAAAAATACCTCTGTGAATATACACTGCAAGGCCGCAATCTTAATCCGTTAGATTCCATGCTTGCTGAAGTGTGACGCTGTGAGAAGAGTGAAGTGTGAAATCACAGGTTTAGTCGGCCCTCAATTTCGAAGCAGGTGTTTCACGGGTTAATGTTTTGGACACTCGTTGGGTGAGACTTCGAGTATTGGTGATGTGAGGGCTCAGAGATCAGTGAAGATTGACTTTTGGATTCCACAGCTTATATGTTTACATACCCTCGGCCTCTAAGTTGAGCATCCTAAAGGAGCTTCTCCCACCCACCCGATAGATTGGGAATTTTATATATAACTTTATATCATATTAAATTTAAAATAAAAATAAATAGCATAAATAATTTTATAATTTTATATATAATTAAATTAAATTGCATATAAAATTTTATAATTGCATATATAATATATTTTATAAAGTTTTATAATTACATATTTGATATATAGTTTTAATTGCATATTGTTTTTCTTATAAATTTTATAATTGCATATATAATATTATAATTACATATATTTCATATATAATTTTAATTGCATATTGAATTTTTTTTTAAATTCATGTATATTTTTTTATTTTCAAATCATGTACTGTCGAATTTAATGCCAAATTTTATCACCAAAATTTTCATTGCTGAATTTTTGTCGAACTTCAAAATCGTTGAGCTCGAACACGAATTCGAACCAGATGACTTAGGCTACAGTTATCTAAACTCTCCCAAATTGGGGAAGGGTGAACTTGTTGCGTCAAAATAATTGGAAACTAGTCAAAAAAGAAAACAGGCACGCTTATAGCTAGCTCATTGAATGCATTTTACAAACCAACTTCCATTTACCTCGATAGCAGTGAGGGATTTTTTGTCTTAAATGGAAACGATTTCAAAATTGTGTCCTAGACTGTAGTGGGGCTCCACTTAACATTTGCCCACATAGCGTGTCATTATATCTGTCAATTGAGTTCAACTAGGCTGCAAACAAAAAACAACAAATAATAGAATCATTGATTTCAAGAGATATGTATAAATATGGAATTGGACCAGATTATGTTAAAATATAGATTAAGTATGCGTATAGCTTTCCTGTCTTAAATGGAAATGATATTAGTATTGTCCCAGTGGTTCCACTCACCATCATGACACGAAATTATGTTTTGCTCTGTGTTACCGGATCCACCACACCAGTGTGTAGGATCCGCGGATCCATGGATCCGATACATATCTGGATTGGATCCACCATGGATACGGATCCCCTGCAGAAGAAAAAGTATCTTGGTCCGATGAAACGGATCCTGTGAAAATAAAAATAAAATCCTGAAAATTTCAACAAATCCCGTGAAAAATCAAACAATTCATGAAATTTTCAAACAGATCCTGCAACTTCCAATGCTTCTATGACCCGTTGATCCCCCAAATAAATTATTTTTAAACAAAAAACTTAAAAAACCTTAAACACTTAATGGCTAAAGGCGTAAACCCCATTCCTGCTCAAGGTCTGATCTATCCTTGTGTCAAGAAATGCTCTTGAACTCTGATATATCAATATCAAGGTCTGCTCTCAATGTTTTTATTTGATATATCTTTATGGTCAAGGTCTGCCATCAAGGGTTGATCTATCTTTATGTACTATGTTGTTGCCCACTTCACCTACATTGTTATGTAGTCTTGCCATAGCATTCAAGAAAACCACTTTATTCCCTGCTGATAGGGGCATGTGGATGTAGCTCACAAAAACACTATCATGACCTACTTCAAGTTCATGCTGAAATGGTTTTCAAAATTATCAATATCACAACTTATCAAATTATCAGATATGGTACATGAACTCTCTTTTTTGGCAATAACTTATAGTTCTACTCGTGTTTCCTAATAGTTTTGTTTCTTCATTCTATTTTTATATTTATTATAAAAATATTTTTATGTTTGTTTGTACTTGTTTCCCCAACGTATCCGGATCTTGGGTTTTAAAAAATCTAGCGAATCTGTATCCGTATCCTGGTAACTTAGGTTTTGTGTCTCCAGAAAAATTGCAATGTCGCTGGCTTTGGAGCAAAATTTATTTATTTCAATCAGAAACAATGGAAAATTCTGAGAAAAAGAAACAGAAACGACACGACTTTCTATAAATCTGCATAAAGTAGCCCAAATATTAATGATACATGCAACTTTTTCTAAACGAGTTCAGCATTATGTCAAAAATGTACTCAAAACATCTTAAAAGTTAAAACATGCACTGGTATTTACTTAGGGCTATCAGAGAAGTTAATGTCAACATAATGATAATGATCTCAACCAGCAAGCTGCAAGGACAGAAACTGACAGCTAGCAGGGAATCTGAAAATAATCCAGCAACCTATAAAGATAGAGGCAACAAAGCAACAAAATATTTACTTCAAGCTTGATGAATGCCACATTACAATTGTGTTTTCATGGCACAATTATTTTGGTTCATGACTTCATACAGATGAACACAAAGGACTCCCACCTGATATTGCAAGAGAGGCCAGAGTAAGATTTAACAAAGAGAATGCATATTCATGATAATGGAATACATAACTATTTTCATATCAATTGTTTATCTGAAGAAAATTTCAGTGAGATAATTATTTCCTAATATGATAATCTGGATAGAGGAACACAAACATAAGATAGTACATGGTTTATATTTTCCATCCTCAATAGCATCAATTACAAAATTGAAAATATACTGATTCCCAACAGAATAAATTGCTGATTATAAATTTGGCAATATCACGGTGACCATTGTATTGATACATCCTTGAAATGAAAAGAGTTAAATGTAAGTACCAACTCTTGGTCAGGAAATGATATCGGTCTCACTAAAAGAGTCATATGAACATCTTCCAAATTTCCTGGAATTTACAAATACAACATTATTCGTTTGTCAGCACAGCCACCTATTTTGACAAACTACCAGAAGCTTAGTATTTCCCAACAGATGAGTCCAATTCCAAGGCAAGTAGACACATTCACTAAAGTGACGAGAAAGCCATAATCTCACAATGAAACCAAATGAAAACAGTTGGACTAATACAACACATGTGCCAACATGGTATCATAAAGTGTATGGCATCTGAAAAAATATGAAAGGAAAGGAAGAAAAATCTCCCGAAACTGAGGTGGACTTCCTAAAGCACTTGTAATGGAGAAAAAGCAAGTGAACAATGCCAAAATATCAGATCAGATGCAATACATGCAAAGAAGTGGCGTGAATAAAAGTACTGCAACACAAATATTCCGAAGGAATGTTGCCATGACAGCCTGAGGCCTATTGATTTTTCCTATGCAGCATCGAGAACCATTCTCTTGGAGAATGGAGGCACCTGGTCAGTTACCAGGAACTTGAACCAGTAGTACTAGGGGACTCAGCCTAGAGTCGAGTGGCCATTCTTTGAATGGAGGCACCTGGTCAGTTACTAGGAATATTGAACCAGTCTAGGACTGGGGGACTCAGCCTAGGGATGAGGGGCCATTCTTTGAATGGAGGCATCTGGTTAGTTACCAGAAACATGAACCAGTCTAGTATTGGGGGACTCAACCTAGAACTGAGGGGCCATTCTTTGAATGGAGGCACCTGGTCAGTTACCAGGAACTTGAACCAGTCTAATACTAGGGGACTCAGCCTGGAACTGAGTGGCCATTCTTTGAATGGAGGCACCTGGTCAGTTACCAGGAATTTGAACCAGTATAGGACTGGGGAACTCGGCCTAGGGCTGAGGGCCATTCTCTAGGAGAATGGAGGCGCTTGGTCAGGTACCAAGTATTTGACATTGAGTCAATTAATGCAGCCTAGGGTTGAGGCACCTAGTCAGTTACCAGGTTATCACTATAAGCCCCAGACCGGGTCTTGGCATGTGATGCACTCCTATCCTTGATCTATGGGCTATGTGACCTTCTCCACGGATTAGCTACCTTTGGTTAAGACACTTAGTACCCGATCTTGGTGGCACAAGGAGTTCAAGTTAAAAGCATTAGTAATTCTCCCTAATTATGATGATGTACTTTGAGTGGGCATGAAGGATCCTTATAACCACTTGCTTTGACCTCAAAACACTTGAAGGACTTTCTTACCCTAAGCCTTGGTCCATGAAGAAGACCAAGAGGCTAAAGTCAAAATACAAGAAGACTTATTGTACCACAAGAAGTCAAAGTCAAAATACAAGATGACCTTTTGTAACACAAAGGATTAAAGTCAAAAGGTCAAAGTGGAAAAAGAATAAAGCCCTTTTGTCAACTCCAAATTAAGTGGACCAATTCAAATGTGTGGAAGCTTATACATAAAGTTCACTTAAAAAACATTTACACACACAACTCTAACACAGTTTTCCATATATGACTGCTCCAACTCGACTGAGGGATCTCGCTAAAGGCAACTGAGGAATTCGTGGCTGAATTTTTTGTTCTTCATCTTCTACCCTAGTATGGTAGCCCAGCTCACTAGGGTTCCTCTCTTCACCAGTTGCAGTGCACAGTAGTAGCCCCTACCCTTTCTACTGTGGTGATGGTACAGGCTTTAGGGCTGCAGCAGTGAGTTGTCACTGCTGCCCTCGGTAGTGGACACAACGGCAGCAACAAAGGCTGCTAACCCTCGCTGCTGTTCCTGTGTAGCAGCAGACCGCAGATGGTGGTCTAGGGCAACAGCAAAGGTTGCCCCAACATTCCGGGCAGCAATAAAACCCCAGCAGAAAGTCCAGGAAGCAGAACAAACATTTCAGGCAGCCCTAAACAAGATTCGGGCAGCAGAGTTCATGCAGTGGAATTTTTGTGCAGATACAGCCTGCAAATTCGGGCAGCAGAGAGAAAGGTTTGGGCAGCTGGTACAGCAGTCCAGGCAACCCACAGAAGGTTCAGGCACCAGCAGACAGGTTCCAGGCAGCTCGGGCAGCAGGAAAAAGTATCGGGCAGCTGAGAGAAAATTCGGGCAGACCCTAGTCTGCAATTTCCGGGCAGCAGGAGAATTTTTCTGGGCAGTTGCTCTTCATCCTCCATGTGGCAGGTGTTGGTCAATCCTGCTAAAATTGTTGTTCAAGCCTGCTAGGGTTTGACAAATTTGAGAAAAACATTCATCTCAGAATTCTGAGATTTTTCTTATTACTGCTACAAACTCAGTCATCTTATTTAAGGGATGAATTACTAATGCTTTTGGGGTTTTTGTCCTTTAAAGGTTTCCCCGTGAAAACATCTGGTGTTCATTTGTGTTGATGCTTGATTATCTACTGCACTCGTCTTATTGTTATCTATCTTACAGTCTGCAAAATTTTAAGAATATATGCACATGCTAAAATTCAACAAGGCCACCCACAACCTGCAACACAATCAGATTCAATATGCCAATACTCAATTAAGTAAGAACAGAGGACAAGGGCCACATGCATGAAGAGACATGCCTTCATTATAATTTGCATATAGCATGAAATAAGACCGTGCCTGTTGAAATAGCCTATCATTAGAGTAAGCAAAACAAATTCTGAGAGTGTCTCAAGCAACTTGTTCAACCCAAGCAATCCTTCAGCGTCGCACATCACATGCAGAAAGAGGCAGAAAATCAAGTATTGTTGCAGTAATTGAATCCACCTTCACCATTCCTCCTACTATCAATAGATGCACCTGCCCATAACATCAGCATCCTTTCTAAAACCTTCAGAACTTTCCATAATCCCTGTTATCCTCCCTCTCGTGTTCATTCTAAATAATGAACAATTCATCCAATCAAGATTGTTATTTTCCAGCTCAGTTACCTTGGGCTATGCTTAGGTCAAGATGTTCACAGTTCATCCATCCCAATTGGAGGTATCTTTAAAAAACTGACATGGCAATGTTTTAGCCATCGCCAGCTTGTCAAGTCTCTATCATTGCTTGGTCCTCTGATCGTAGATCTTGCAATCCTGAAACGATTCTGCACACAATCTTGTATAAATAACACCCAATATGATCACTGATAGTCCCCACCAGAAGCTGATACCAACCCTCTCCTCTCCGCCAGCCTAATTATAACATATAATTAGTAGTTTATATGTTCATCTTCACCCTTCTAATGCTTGCAATGCCTGATATTTGAATTTGTCCTCTGATTCTTTTCCAAACTAAACTTGAGGATGTGTATCATTTTTAGAGTAGTTTAAAGAGCCAGGAAAAAAAAGTTCTCTCAAGACGGTTTCTTTACCTTAATATAGAGCCCATTTTGCATTGTTGCTTTTCTCACCGACATCTGCAAATCATATGGGCAATGGGTCTGCCAGTTTCTCCATATAGTTACAATTTTTCCTTCTGTTCTGAACCAATTCTCATAATCAGTTAGTAACAGCCACTGACAATTCATTCTCCAAAATCCAATTAAGTATCCCCTTTGTTTTCTGCATATTTTTCTCTTTACAAAGACCATTAACAAGTTCATTATAAATAGAAGGATCAGGTACAATTCCTCTTCTTAACATTTCATCATGCAGTATCAAAGCATCTTGAATTCTTCCTTCTTTACAGAAACATTTAATCAGCATAGAGCATTTAGTGTGATCAAGAACCAAAATTTGATTGAGATCACCTTTAATAAAATAATCTGCATTTGTTGGCAATCCAGCCTTGTAACACATGACAATAACTCGGCTAAATGTCCTAGTATCCACTGTTAAACCCTTCTCTGACATTTCATTCAATAGCTGCATAGCCTCCTGCGTATAGCCTTTCTTATGGTAACCATCAAGCATTGTTATATATGTAGTAACATTAGGAACCACCTGCTTTTTCTGCATTTCGTTCAAGACAGAACGTGCCTTACCTAGGCTCCCTTTCATGCAATAGCCTTTAATTAGGAAATTATAAATGACTACATCAAGAACAAAGCCTTGTTTAACCATAGCACGACGTAGCCTGATAGCATCTTTAGTATAACCCACCATGCAGCACCCCTCAATCAGAAGGCTGTAAGTCATAATATCAGGAGCTATGCCTTTTATCTTCATTCCTTTGAATACTGTTAATGCTGCTCGCATCTGTCCTGTGCTGCAATGATTGGCAATAGATGAATTATACAGGAATATATGAGACCCCATGTGTTCATCCACTACTTTATCAGATACTTGTATAGCTCCTTGCAAATCACCTCTCCTTCGATATCCTTCAATTAACAATTGGTAGATACTGACATCAGGAAGTATACCCCTTTTCTTCATTTTATTTAGAAAGTCACCTGCTTCCTGTAAATTGTCTTCCTTGCAATAACCTCTGACAATAGCTTTGTAAGTGTGGAAAGTAGACAAGCCTTTGCCATCCATTGTAAGGTTGGTTTCAACAGCATTGACCATATCCCCTTTTTCACATAAACTATTAACTATGACAGCACGTGTAGCATGACTAGGAACTAAATCTCTGCTGAGCATTTCCTTAAAGAGCAGGTTTGCCTCTGTTGTGTTTCCTTCATTGCAAAGCCCATTTATAAGACCCTCACAACTAAGTGTATTTAGCACAAAACCTCTACTTCTGCTCTTCATTTCACGTAATAATTGTAAAGCCTGCTGTATATTACCTTTCTTGCAGTGCCCATCAATTAGAGTATTATATGTAGCACAATCTGGAAGCAATCCATCTCCCTTCAAAAGGTTTATCAGATTTTCCACATTCTCCATTTTTCCATTCTTACAACACCCATCAATAAGTGCATTGTAAGAAACTATGTCAAGCATAAAATTCTTTCGCCGGATATCATCTAGAAGTTCCAAAGCTTCCGATAGTTTACCGTTCTTGCACAATCCATCAATTAATGTGGTGTAAGTAAAATGGTCTGGAACTAGATTCCTGTTCAGCATTTCATCAAACAATTCTTTTACTTTGTCAATGTGACCTTTTTTGGAGAAACCATTGATGAGTGCATTGTATGTAACAGTGTCTGGTATAAGACCTCTCCCCAGCATTTCATCACGCAACCAAAGGGCTTCCTGTGTCTTTCCCTTTTTACAGTATCCATGGATCAGCATGGTGTAAATAACACAGTCTGGCATTAGACCATATTCAGCCATGCCCCTCTTCAACAACTGCAATGCTTTTTGAATCCTCCCCTCCTTGCAAAGAGCACGTATGAGTGCTGTACAAACGACAGCATTAGGTACAAGCCCCTTTTCTAGCATTTCATCCCGTATTTTGAAAGCACTGTCCAGCTTGCCTTGTTCACAAAAGCCACTTACCAATTTATTATAACTAACAAGGTTGGGTGCCACACCCACCAAGGACATTTCTTTTAAAAGCTTCTTTGCGTCTTCAAACATCTTTGCTTTGCAATGGCCAGTGATCAGAGCATTGTAAGTGATAACATCTGGTGTAAAACCCTTCCTAGACATTGCAGAAAATAAACTCAAAGCTTCTTTGACATTGCCCTTTCTACAATGTCCCTCTATAAGAGTATTATAAGTCACAATATCAGGAACAAAACCATTTTCAAGCATCTGGTCAAAAAAGACCGTGGCCTTTTGAATTTCTCCGCTTTTGCTAAGAGAGTGGATCAATGTATTGAAAGTATAGATGCTGGGAGGAACTTTAAATTGAACCATTTCTCCATAAAAATTCCATGCCTGCTCCGAGAAATTTAATTTGATTAACCAAGCAAGTATCTTATTGCAGGATTGCACAGTTGGCAAATACCCATGAGTTTTCAGCTGATGAAATGCTTCAATTGTTTCTTTCACCTTACCAGATGACAAGAAGCTTTTGTAAAGCAAATCAAAAATCAGGGAAGCATAATCCCAACCTTTGAATGCATTCAACAAGGATTTTGTCACCTCAGACACTGAAATAGCGTTATTATCAGTCAGACAATGAATGTATGGCTCTACATCACTTAACCTACCCGCCCGAACCAGGGCTTCGATGATCGCCAAATATGACCCAATCGAATGCTCAGGTCCCTTTTCCCTCCCTACCCAATCAAAGAATCTAACTGCCAAATCAGCATCACTGAGCAAATGCTGCAAGACCCCAGCAACAAGGCGGGTGTTCAACTGGGACGCAAACTGCTGAAGAGATTCCCAGCGGTTTTGCATGACAGCAGAACAGACGTTATAGATTAATCCCTCTTCTTCTATGGTTAATGGTGGAAGACTAATAAAAGGCAACAAAGAAGACCTTGCAATGTACTGATTGCTAAATCCCGGAAGTAAAGAATCCGGGCTTGAACTATATGTGCTCCAATTCCAATGGGGTTTCTGACTGCAACATAGTTGACAGTGAATGCAATGGCAATTGGGATTCAGGAAGTTTTCTATTAAGGCACAATTTCTTGGGATTCCGGAAATTGAGAGAGTCTGAGAGCATCGGGTTGTTGAAGCAGCTGAAGGGCGATTAATAAACAGATATCTAAGGGTAGTAGAGTAAAGATTCCTTTGAAAGATATAAAATTTTGAAGTTTTCTGTGAGGATTTTAGAGAAGAATTTAATGCAAAAACTGAAGCAATAAATGTTAAAGATGCGTTCTTACCTGATAGCTGTGATCCCATGTTAATGTTCATCAACTACTGGTGGTAAATTACGGGCCTTTTGGAAGAAGAAGAATTGATAACGAACTTTGAACTAATGGTGGTAAATTACGGGCCTTTTGGAAGAAGAAGAATTGATAACGAACTTTGAAAGGGTCTTGATAGGGTTTAAGGGACAAAGGACTTCATGGAATCAATTGGCGCAGTACAGCCTTTGCGGCTCAAGGTCAATAAGGATGAGAAAAAACGAGGCATAGATCAACGGACTTGGAAGAGAGTCCGACTCCACCACACAGCTCGCTGATCCAAAATAGTTTCGAAGGCCCAACCCTAATCTACATACTGTTTCTAGCAGTATTTCCACGCAGAAGTTAGATTGGAATCGTTAATACCCTGGACATACCATCCTCGTTACATGGGGTTTTAATAAACATAAAGTTGCATTCTGCACTTAATTTTGTTGTCAAATGCAGAGGGGAATTTGCTCAAACCTATCAAGTCCTTAGTGAGCGGTGATGTAATATGTATTTTTTTGGATGATTTCTTATAATAATTTTTTTTTAATTTATGGTTACACAAATATTCAAAATGAGATATATAAATCTAAATTTATTAATCATTTTTACGTATGAAAAGGATAATGATAATTTTAGATAATGAATCCATTAGTAAATTCACTATAAATAAATTGGTTATTTGTATAACCAATATGAAATAACATTAAATTTTTAACAATAACAATATTAATAATTTTTAACAATAACAATATTAATAATTAATAGTTTGGTTATTTGTATAACTAATATGAAGAATATTAAATTTTTAACAATGACAATATTAATAATTAATAGTGTGATTTTGTCTATTGAATATAGCTTGGGTGGTTAGGAAGAATGATTGTTTTCCTTCATATCATGTTGAAATTAATCTTCGATATGTATTAGATTTTGCATCGATGATTTTACACAACTTTGTACAACTAATACAACGACCAAAATTATGCATTTTTACATAAGACAACTCTCTAGAATGAACATATCGCAGGCTTATGGTCCTCCCTAGAATTTTTCGCTTTTGACACACTAGGTCATGTGGCATTGTTTTGCCTTAGCCATAGGGACATGGCCAACTTGCTCCTACTACAACCAGACTATGTTTTTTCACTTAAGATCTATCGGTAACTATGCGTTATGCTACAATTTGTTAGATCTACAAATAAGTTCAATACAACCAAGTTTTTCTAACAATAGACACACATCCAATAATGGCCTTAAAGCGTCCCAGTAGTACTTTAATTCTTAGTCATTATTCACCAATACTTAGCAATCCACAGTAATGGAAGGAACATTAATATTCAACAAGCAAAGATACCACAACACAAAAGTATGGGTGGCACCCAAGCTGGATGTCTTGACTTTATTAATATGAAGAATATTACAAAGACATAACAAGGGAGTGACACCTTCTTCCTACGACCCTTTTACAAATATACAATTAACTCAATGCATTGATTCTTGATGCCCAAAAGACTTACACAATTCAACCCTTAAAGCATTTATGGAGCTGCCTCTTACAACTCCCTTTCCTCACTAATTGTAATCTTGGTGTAGCTATGCAATGCCTCAGACACTTGTCAAGTTGTCTAAGTTCCTCATGCAAAATGCATAAGACTCAGTCAATGTCCAAGTGTTAAGCCCTAAATGTTGGGCACATTTTCCCTATAGTATGGCACATTATATTAGTCTTGATGTTGGCTTTGGTCCATTAGTTGTAATTTTCATTAGTATGGTTATATTAGTTATGTTTGTTAAATGTACAACATCGTGAGTCAATCTCCGGACTTGTGAGTATATCAAGTCGGACTTGCGAGTATATCAAGTCCTATATCCCCATGTGTTGAGGTGGTGATGTTGTAAAGACTTGTGAGTATATCAAGTCATGATTCTCATATTGGTACTTATGAGGTGGACCTACAGTTATAGATATGAACTTGTGAGCATATCAAGTTGTGATTCTCAAGTGGACACCCAGTGATAGTGGGTACCCATGGGATGGGACTCTAGTTATAGAGGTGAAATGCTTTGAAGCATAAATGTTATGTGATATATTACTAACCTTGGTCATTTAAGATGGATAAAGACACTAAGTCTCCTCTAGAGACTAGCCACCTCTAGAGTGAATTACTTTAGCATATGACTATCTGGTTTGGGAGTAATATAATATGATCATAGCATGTGACAATTCTTCTGGGTATAATATAATATGATGGTTAATTAAAGTTAAGACATATTGACCATGCAGTAAGATAAAAGATAAAGAGATAAGCACAGATATTAAGAGATTTCGAATTGCCTAAATAATGGCTAAGTGAACTTGGATTGTAAAGCTTCAGTGAATATTCTTGAGTTTCCATTAAAGTCTCAATGTGTGCTTTAAATAATTAATTGAGAACTCATAATGATCACTCCGGTGTAAATCAATCAACATGATTCAGTTAATACTAAGTTAACTAAGTGTTAAGGATGATGGATTGGCTAACTAAAAGTATTTATACTTTAGTTAAACTAAAAGATGACGCATAAGTAATCAATGTTGGTTGTGGAGCCTAATCTTCCAGATCCAGAGATATTATTCAGTTGTGATTGTAACCCAGGAGTACTGTACACTCGTTCCCCCTGCCTTGGGGTTTGGGGCAATGCCCTCAAGACATAGGGGTTCGGGGGTAGTGCCCCTGAGAAAATGGGGGTTCGGGGGCGGAGCCCCCGAAAATATTTTTTTTGGGATGTGTGTTGGCCAAAAGTATTGCGGACCCATGGTATTGGGTTAACCCTAGAATTTTCCCATTGTATTTCCCCTATAAAAGAGAGCATTGTAAATCGACTGTGTATGGTATTGTATTGTATTGGAAGAGAGACTGTGAGAGTGTGAAGAGGAAGTGCAACGGTTTTGCTGCAGGGTGTATCCCTTCATCTTTCTAGACTGTAATAAAAGGACTGGCAAATTTCTTTGTGGATGTAGCCCATCGTTTGGGTGAACCATGTTATATCTATGTCTCTCTGTAATGTTTTAATGTGTTTTGCATCTTGTTTATTGATTTAACTATATATCTGTTATTTCTCTGTGGTCCTGTTTTCTAACAATTGGTATCATAGCCAAAAGGTCTATTTGGTTGGTAAACTCGCAGGAAAGAAGGGTTCTTGGTTCTAGTGGGAGCAATGGCAGAAGAAGGAAAGTTTAGGGTCGAGAAATTTAACGGCCAAAGCTATCAATTATGGAAGATGCAAATGGAGGACTATCTATACCAAAAGGATCTGTACATGCCGTTGGGCAGAAAAGCAAAACAGTCGGTGGCTATGAAGGATGAAGAATGGGAGGTTCTTGACAGAAAGGCACTAGGAACAATACGGTTGTGCCTGGCTTTGTCGATGGCCTTCAATATTTCGAAAGAAAAAAAAACAAAGGGTGTGATAAGCGCATTGAGTAAGCTCTACGAAAAACACTCGGTTTCTAACAAGGTATTTTTAATGAAGCATTTATTTAATATGAAGATGTCGAAAGGTGGATCTATTGCTGACCATTTAAATGAGTTTAATACACTTACTTGTCAGTTAAGTTCTGTAAAAGTGAACTTTGATGATGAGGTTAGGGCTCTTCTAATCTTGTGCTCATTACCAGAAAGCTGGAATAGCTTGGTCATGGTTGTAAGTAACTCTGTCCCTAGTTCAAACTCTCTTAAGTTTGATGATGTTGTTGGTGTTATTCTTAGCGAGGAAATGTGAAGAAAAAGCACAGGTGAGACATCAGGTAATGCGTTGACCATGGAGAGTAGAGGAAGACAAAATGAGAGAGGAAGGAGCCCAGGAAATCACGGCAAGTCTAAAAAGGGAAGATCCAAGTCTAGATTTGGAAAAATAGGGTGCTAGAACTGTGGTAAGAAAGGACACCTAAAGAAAGACTGGAGAGCACCAAAGAAGAAAGGTGAGAGGCAGCAAGAGACTACCCAGGAAGCTAATGTAGCAGGTGATGTGTTACAAGATGCTTTGATTCTTGCATTAGATAATACTAGTGATTACTGGGTAGTAGATTCAAGGGCTTCATGTCATGCTACACCTCATAGGAAATTCTTTTATGATTATGTTCAAGGTGATTTTGGGCATGTGTTATTGGGGGATGATGAACCATGTAAAATTGTTGGAAAGGGTAAGGTACGGATTAAGCTAAATAATGGAAATGACTGGTTGCTAAAGGATGTAAGGCACATTCCTACTATGAAAAGAAATTTGATCTCAACAGGGCAATTGGGAGATGGCGGTTGTTTGTCTGCATTTGGAGAAACGTGGTGGAAGGTCACTAAAGGATCAATGGTAATTGCAAAAGGAGATAGGATAGGTACGTTATATTTATGTCCTCATAATACTGATTATTCTATTTCTGTAGCTTCCACAAAAACAGGTGCAGCGTTGTGGCATCATAGGCTTGGCCACATGAGTGAGAAGGGGATGCAAATTCTCCACTCAAGGAAACTGCTTCCAGATCTGAAGCAGGTAAGTTTGGAATTTTGTGAGAACTGTGTTTATGGAAAACAGAAGAGAGTTAGATTTCTCAGGGTTGGGAAACAAAAGAAGAGTAAAAAGTTATAGCTTGTCCATACAGATGTATGGGGACTAGCTCAGGTACAACTCTTGGTGGCTCTCATTATTATGTTACTTTTATTAATGATGCAACTAGAAAAACTTGGGTTTATTGCATTAGACAGAAATCTGATGTGTTTGATACTTTTAAGAAGTGGAAAGATTTGGCTGAGAATGAGATAGGAAAAAGGTTGAAATGTCTCAGATATGATAATGGAGGCAATTACTGCAGCAAGGAGTTTGATAGTTACTGTTCACACAATGGGATTCGCAGAGAGAAGACAGTCCCTGGAACACCCCAAGAAAATGGTGTGTCAGAAAGGATGAACAGAATGATCATGGAGCGTGCAAGGTGTATGAGATTGCATGCAGGGTTGCCCTTACAGTTTTGGGCCGATGCTGTAAACACTGTTGTTTATTTAATAAATAGAGGGCCTTCAAGTGCTTTGGATGGTGGCATTCCAGAGGAGGCATGGACAGGTAAACAGGTAAAATACTCATTTCTGAGAACTTTTGGTTGTGAAGCATTTGTCCATTTGTCCATATTGATAAAGATGATAGAACAAATCTTGAGGCTAAAACCAAGAAATGTACCTTTATTGGATACGAGGTTGATGATTTTGGTTATCGCTTATGGGATCTTAAAAATCACAAAATCATTAGGAGTAGAGATGTAATATTCAATGAAAAGGTCATGTACAAAGATCAGTTGCAGGGAAAGAAAGAAGAAAAGGAAAACACAGAGTACACAGTGCTTGATGAAATCAAAGAAAATGAAGTTCCAAAAGCACCAGAAAATCAAGAGTAGTAGCAGGTACCTGAAACTCCTGCAACTATAAGAAAGTCTACCAGGTTAAGTAGACCCCCTGAACGATTCTCTCCTTCACTGTATTATTTATTGATGACTGATTATGGTGAACCATAATGTTTTGAAGAAGCAATGCAGGTAGAAACTAGAAAGAAGTGGGAGCAAGGCATGGATGAGGAGATGGACTCATTGGTAAGAAACTAGACTTGGGATCTGGTTAAGTTTCCTGCAAAAAAAAGGGTATTGAAGAATAAATGGGTTTACAGGTTGAAGGAAGAAGATGGAGGAAAGAAGCGGTACAAGGCTAGACTTGTTGTAAAGGGGTTTGCACAAAAGAAAGGTATAGACTTTGATGAAATATTTTCTCCTGTTGTTAAAATGACTTCAATTAGAACTATTTTAAGTCTAGTGGCAGTAGAAGATTTGCATCTTGAATAATTAGATGTAAAAATGGCCTTTCTCCATGGGGATTTGGAGGAAGAGATTTATATGCAGCAGCCACAAGGGTATGAGGTCAAAGGGAAGGAGAATTTGGTTTGCAGGTTGAAGAAGAGCTTGTATGGCCTGAAGCAAGCTCCAAGGTAGTGGTATTTAAAATTTGATAAGTTTATGACAGAACAAGGTTATGATAGATGTCATTCTGACCACTGTGTTTATTTCAAGAGGCTAGATAACGGAAGATAGTATCTTGTTATTGTATGTGGATGACATGCTTGTTGCAGGGTCTAACATGCAAGATATAAATGTGCTCAAAAGAAAACTAGCAAAATCATTTGCGATGAAGGATTTGGGTGCTGCAAAGCAAATCCTTGGTATGAGAATAACAAGAGACAGGAAAAATCGCAAATTGACATTGTCTCAAGGTTAGTACATAGAAAAGGTGTTGCAGAGGTTTAGAATGTAGAATGCAAAACCAGTCAGCACACCTTTGGCAAGCCATTTCAAACTAAGCAAGCATATGTGTCCAGAGACATAGGAAGAGATAGATTACTTGTCCAAAATTCCCTATTCATCAGCAGTTGGGAGCTTGATGTATGCCATGGTGTGCACAAGACCAGATATTGCACATGTAGTGGGAGTTGTGAGCAGGTATATGAATAATCCTGGTAAAGAGCATTGGAAAGCAGTATAGTGGATTCTCAGGTATTTGAGAGGTACCACTTCTCATGCATTATGTTTTGGAGGTTCAGACACTGTTCTACAGGGATATGTTGATGCATATATGGCTGGTGATAAAGACAGCAGGAGAAGCACCACAGGTTATATGTTCACTATAGGTGAAACAACAGTAAGTTGGATTTCAGAACCACAACAGGTTGTTGCACTTTCAACAACGGAAGCAGAGTATGTTGCTGCTACAGAGGCTAGTAAGGATATGATTTGGTTGCAGAGGTTCATGGAAGAATTGGGTAAGAAATAGGAGAATAGTAGGCTGTACAGTGACAGCCAGAGTGCCATTCATCTTGCAAAGAACTCAACCTTTCATTCGAGGACTAAACATATACAACTCAAGTACCACTTCATAAGATCTGTTCTAGATGAAGAACTATTAAAACTGGAAAAGATTCACACTAGCCAGAATCCTGTAGACATGTTGACAAAGGGAGTAACCAGAGAGAAACTAAGTTCCTGCTCGGTTTCTATTGGCCTTAAAGCTTGAATGTGAAAAGAAGAAATTTTCCAAGTCCAAGGTCCAGAACATAGTCCAGCAAGTGCAGTAGCGGTGGAGTTGTTGTGATTAGTCTCCAAGTGGGAGATTGTTGGTTGTGGAGCCTAATCTTCCAGATCCAAAGATATTATTCAGTTGTGACTATAACCCAAGAGTACTGTACACTCGTTTCCCCTGCCTTGGGGTTCAGGGGCGGAGCCCCTGAATTTTTTTTTTGGGATGTGTGTTGGCCAACAGTATTGCGGACCCATGGTATTGGGTTAACCCTAGAATTTTCCCATTGTATTTCCCCTATAAAAGAAAGCATTGTAAATCGACTGTGTATGGTATTGTATTGTATTGGAAGAGAGACTATGAGAGTGTGAAGAGGAAGTGCAGTGGTTATGCTGCAGGGTGTATCCCTTCATCTTTCTAGACTGCAATAAAAGGACTGGCAAATTTCTTTGTGGATGTATCCCATCGTTTGGGTGAACCACGTTATCCGTGTCTCTCTGTAATGTTTTAATGTGTTTTGCATCTTGTTTATTGATTTAACTATATATCTGTTATTGCTCTGCGGTCCTGTTTTCTAACAACCAAAATACGTCACTTCAATTAGAAAATATTTTACATGGCGACACTTGAGTTCAAGCACCATGACACTTATGTTATTTTTTTAACCAAGTGACCAAACATTCAGTTAGATAATGAGTGCACTTCGATGTCAGTTAAGCACCAGTTAATGTCAAAGATGAAAGGCGTGGCGCATATGATTAGGCATGATGATGTTTTCAATGTAAGGAATTATTATTCCAATAAGGTTATTTGCAATTGTGGTGTAAGTGTGCACTATTTTCATGCAACCATTTTCCCTAGTTTGCATGGCAATGTTTTGGGGTTGTTATTAATGTGTTCAACACAATGCCAGTTGATACAGTTGATCAGTATTCTCCATTTCTCAGTATTCTCTCTTATCTTTTCCCTGGGTTACTAAAAGCTATAAAATTCTAGCCACAGTAGGATCTACTATCCAAAGGAATCCTCACAATACAAAGAATTTGACAAAATATGTTAAAGCGGTGTTAAAGAGGCAAAATAACACATATAGATGGTGCCAATAAATATGATTTCTATTACATTCCAACATGTAAACATGTCTGGAACATGATTATATTACATTAGGAGAAAATCATTAGCCTTTGGAGGCAAATTGGTGGCATACAAGTGGCAAGCTTACATTGGACCTCAAAACCCCCCTAGGTGGACCAATAGGCTCCCAAACCACCTCAAATAGTCACGAATGGCTATGTGAACGTTGGGGAGACATGCTTGGTCATAAATGAAGGTAGAGTAGGCATGGTGGAGTGCATGGAGGAGTGGGAGTGGCTCTATGATACATGGTCCAAAAGAGCCAAAAACACCCAAATACAGTGCATAGGCACCCCTAGTCAACCCATATCCATGTTTTAAGGAGTGGGAGATCCCCAAGGGAACGAAAGGTATTTAATGAGGGAACCTTATCTCCTGTTGAAAAACATGAGGGTGTTGGG
This sequence comes from Pseudotsuga menziesii, assembly GCA_001517045.1. NCBI lineage: Eukaryota > Viridiplantae > Streptophyta > Pinopsida > Pinales > Pinaceae > Pseudotsuga > Pseudotsuga menziesii. Next base: position 247,117 of record LPNX011195336.1, on the reverse strand, counting down.
TGCATTTAATCGTCCAAAACCCCCAACAACCTTAAGAAGACACAATAAACCAAGTTTAGACTACCTAGCATAAGTGAAAATGAATGAGATTATGGTCCTAGGTGGTATGATGTTCTAACACCCCCCCTTAATCTCGACGTAGTGTAACCAAATCAAAATGAGGCCTTGGAAACTAAGGCTCAAGTCACCTCTTACAAAATTTTATTAGTCCATATAACCAAGGTAAGAAGGAAAACCACATGAGAATAAAACTCCCCCTCTAAAATGGACTTGGAGCCAAATCTAAAAGTGAATATCAATAATCACCATGTGTCACCCACCCGAAGGAGTGATCTAAGATAGGTGAATGTCTTCTCTATGAAGATCTTGGTGAATATTTTAGCAGTTTGCTCTGCATATGGGAAATACTGCAATGATATCACCTAGTCATTGTTAACACCAAAAATTGTCCACATAGCTCTCTATGGTCCAAACCATAATTATACATCATAATGCCACCATTATTCCCTCCATTTTGATCTTCAAAATTAAATTCCACCAAAATTAGTCCAAAACATTATTATTCCTTCACCCATTAATATAGGGAAGTTGAGCATTTATTGCAGCATAACCCCACTCTCTCCAAAAAGGACCAAAAAACCCTAAAATGAGAATGGGTCAAAACCATGGAAAATGCCATGCACAATAAAATACCATGGGTCATTACCATGAGCAACAAAGTCTTGGATCAACCTATAAATACATTGTGAAGGCCTCCCCGCAACAACTTTACATTCCATAAACTTTTCACTTTTTCCTGATTTTCTGCCACACTTTTAATTCCTCACTTCCCACACCTTTCGCCACACTATCCCACATTGTGCATCAAGTTCTCTTCCTATAACTCTAGATTCCTTTCTCAGTGACAACCCCTTTTCGGAGATAAACAGAGACCAGGATCATGGGAGCCTATAGATAATTTCTTCAAACGGTTGCAGTGGCCCAACTTAAAAGTATTTTTGTTATTTTATTGCATTAGTTAGATAAAAATATAAATTTATTTGTATTGCTTGTTATAAGTTGAGGTTGAGAAATCCCTTGCACCATGAACTCTACCCTTAGATTCGCCTGATCCTTTTACACATAGTAGGGGAGAAATCCCCATTACAGTCATGCACTAAGCTCCTGATGTAGTGCATATGGATCTCAATGTGCTTGTTCCCTTGTCTTTGTACTGGATCTATGGATATCTTTATTTCACTTTGTTTGTCACACCAAATGACAATGGGTGAATCAAATGCAAAATCAAGTTCTCCAATGATGCCTTGCAACCACACACATTGTGTAGCTGCATTCATTGCTCTTGTGTACTTGGCCTCAATTGATGATAAGGAAATGATGTGTTGTTTCTTACTTTACCAACAAATGGGACCATGTACAAGCATGACTACATAACCTGGAGTCGACTTTCTATCAATGGAATCTCCATCCCAATCAGAATCAGTAAATCCAACTAGTTTTAGTGGAGAACTAATTGCATAGTGTATCATGAGTGTTTGGTTCCTTGCACATAATGCAAGATCCTTTTAGCATCCTCCAATGGATCTCATGAGGATCCTGCATATACCTTGCAACAAAACCTACTGCATAATCCAAATCAGGTTGAGAGTGTGTGATATACAACAAGCTCCCAACTAGTTGTCAATACAACGAGTTGTCCACCAATGGAGATGAACCAAAAGCACCTAGATTTACTCCTGAAAGCAAGGGACAATTAGCAACTTTACATTCAGCCACTTTTAACTTTAATAAAAATTCTGAAGCATAAGTTGACTAGCTGACCTTGGTACCTACATCAGATTTCTCAATCTTCAAGCCAAGAAATTGTTTCAACAATCCTAGGCCAGTCCTTGAAAATGTGTTGTGCAATGAATACTTAATTGAACCTATATCAACAATACAACTTCCAGTGATCAAAATATCATCAACATATAATACAATGATCTAAAGAAAGTCACCTAAATCCTGCAAATACACATTAGGATCATATTTGCATCTTTCAAAACCCTGTGAGAGAAGAAAGTTGTCCATCTTGGCATACCAAGCTCTTGGAGCTTGCTTGAGGCCATAGAGAGACTTCTTCAACCTGCAAATAAGTGAAGGATCATGAATGAAACATTTAGTTTTCTACATATAAATCTCTTCATGAAGGTCACTAGGAAGAAAATCACTCTTCACATCCATATGGTGCGCTTCCCATCGCTTAGATGCAACAATGGCCACAACTAACTTGATTGAGTCCATCTTTGCCACCGGTGCAAATGTCTCCCTTATAGTCCACTTTATGGAATTGAGAGAAGCATTTGGCAACCAATATGGTGTTATAATTCACATCTGAACCATCAGCATCCATATTGGTCCTATAAACACACTTACATTACACTAGTTTCCTCTTGGAAGGTAGAGGAACCAACTCCCAAGTTTCATTGTATTGCAAATACTTGAACTCTTCTTGCATGGTTGTTTTCCATATTGGTTCATGTGATGCTTATTAATATGACTATGGATCAGATCCAACCATCAGAAAATACCTCTCTAGAATATTTGAATCACAAGTGGAGAAAGCATTGTGAAACTGAGATCTAGTCTTCCTAGTGTCTCGTGGATCTCCTACAGGATCACTAGCTGCTTGTAGGGTTTTCTCAGCCCATTTTGGCCTTGTAATAGAGTCATGATCTGCATGCATGTTATCATCTTAATATTCCATATTATAATTATAAAAATTAGAAATGGAAACATCACTTACATCATCATTGAGTGGGGGGTGTGACTAATCCCCCTCTACTAGTTCAACCTCTTGCATAGGCTCTTCTTCGAACTGTACACTTATCTCAATGAATGTTTTCTGAGATGAGGGATCAAAGATATTATATCCCTTTTCATATTCAACATATCCAACCATTACGGACTCCTTTCTTTGGGGTTTCAAGGATTTTCTTTTCTCTAGAGGAATTCTAGCCTGTGCTTATGAGCCAAAAACCTTGAGATGAGACACATCAAGCTTGTGACCTCTCCAAGCATCAAATGCAGTTTTGTCTTCCAATGATTTGTGTGGAATTCTGTTCTGAACATATGCAACACAATTTATGGCCTCATCCTATATAATAGGAGACAAATACTTGGCCTCCAACATGCATGTAGCCATCTCCTTCAATGTTCTATTCTTGCGCTCTGCCACATCATTTCGTTGTGGTGTGTAAGGCATTGAATGCCATTCTCTTCACATAAATTTTGTAGATTATTATTGACATATTCCTTTCCATTATTAGTCCTTAGGACCTTTATCTTCTTCCAACTTAAGTTCTCAACATAAGCTTTTAAAGCTTTGAATATCTCATACACTTTAGATTTCAGCTTGAGGAAAAATACCCAACAATATCTTGGAAAATCATCTATGAATGTTAAGACATACCTTCAGTTTGCATAGGAGGTTGTGGGAACATGCACTATTATATATGAATGGATAAATTCAAGCACTTGAACAACCCTTCTTACCTTCCCATTGGCATAATTTTGCTCTGCATGCTTCCCAACAATGCATCCCTTGCATGTGCCTTTATAAAATTTGATGCTTGGAAGTCCTTCAACCATATTTTATTTTCTTAAAGCTTGAAGATATCTGTAGTTGAGGTGTGAAAACCTCTCATGCCATAGCTTGTTGATCTCATTGGCATGTGCCAAGAGTGCATTCCTTGAGGATTAAGGAAAAAAGTGTGAAAACTTGTACATCCTTGACTCATGATCTGCAATACCCACTGCAACCACTTTGCCTGTAGAAATTCCTGAAATTTCCACATCATCTTGAGTGAATGTCACTCTCTTGGCCGAGCCTGTGTGTGTCATTTTATAGACAGAGATTAGGTTTGTTGCAATATCATGCACAAACAACACATTGTTGAAGTACCCATTGTCAAGATTGATCCTACCAATCCCTTTGGTTGGGATCTCAGAGCCATCACCCATGAGGATGGATGGACCACTATATGCATGTAGGGCTGAGAAGGATTCTTCTATAGAATCCATGTGCCTTTAGGCACCTAAAACTATGATGAAGGAGGAAGATCCAAAAGATCCAGCAGCCAGTGCATGAAATCTCTCCTTGTTTTTAGATTTATAACCTCCATCATTCTTCTTTGCTCAATCTGGAAGGGGAATGTTTTTCTTCTCAAGGAGTCACACCATCATGTTAATGGTTTTGTTCATGCATGCACTCTCAGGGTTCCAACCCTTGTGACAGTAAGTTCATTTGTTCTTCTCTTGCTTCTTCCCTTTGTCCTTGCTTAGATTTGAACCCTCATCAGAATATTTGGGCTTCTTTTTTCCCTTCTTCTTCTCTTGCTACTTTGAATAATTGGGATTCTTATCTTACTACTTCGAATCTTTGAGCTTCTTCTTTCCATTTGCTTGCTTCGAATATTTTGTTGCAATATCTTGGTCCTTGATAGATTTGATGGTACCCATTTGAACAATCTTGTCTTGTTCTTGAGTCAAAGACTCCATGAGATTTTCCAAAGATGGCATTCTATAGTTTCAAACTATTAGCTTTCCCGAGTGAAATATCAAAACAAACACTTAATATTCAGGCCCTAGCTTTGAAAGTATGGAAATAATCAATTTCTCTTCCTTCTTTTTGATGCCACATTATTTCAGTTGAATAACCAGGGATTGTAACTTGGTAAAGAAGTCTTGTATCGTCTCAAAATGAGTTGGATTCAAGGTGATCAACTCGTTTTCAAGTTGGTGGCCTCTTAGTTCATCAGCATTCCCAACGAGTGAATCAAGCTTGATCCACACTTCATTTGGAGTTTCGATACTGTGAACATGAAATAGGAGGTCCCTCGAAATTCTGAGACATAGCATCCAAAATTCTTCATCCATTCTATTAAAAAACTTGGACTTCTCAACAATTGAGTTTGGCTCAATTTTGTCCCCATGGTAACTCTATAGAGACCTCTAGATATTAGCTAGTTTACCATATTGGCCTTCCACTCAAAGTAGTTGAATGGAGTGATCAAGGTGACATGATACTGCTCCATTTTCTATTGCGCACTGAGTGACAAAGAACCACTGGATAACCTGCAATGCAAATTCTCAATATTTTGGAGGAGACCCCATATTGCTAATTTGAACCCTCTAACCTCTTTGAATTTGGTTTGGATCTCCTTGAGATATGATACCATGTAAAATTCTATCCACAGTAGGATATACTATCTAAAGGAATCCTCACAATACAAAGAATTTGAAAAATGTAAATGAGGCAAAATAACACATAGAAATGGTGCCAATCACTTTGATTTCTATTAAATTCCAACATGTAAACATGTTTGGAACATGATTATATTACATTAGGAGAAAATCGTTAGACTTTGGAGGAAAATTGGTGGCATACAAGCGATAGGCTTACATTGGACCTCAAAACCCTCCTAGGTGGACCAATAGGCTCCCAAACCACCTCAAACGGTCACGAATGGCTATGTGAATGTTAGGGAGGCATGCTTGGTCATAAATGAGGGTAGAGTAGGCATGGTGAAGTACATGGAGTAGTGGAAGTGGCTCTATGCAGTCATAATGGTCCAAAAGAGCAAAAAACACCCAAATACAGTGCATATGCGCCCCTAGTCAACTTAAATCCATGCTTTAAGGAGTGAGAGTGCCCCAAGGGACCAAAAGGTAGTTAATGAGGGACCCTTAGCTCCTAGTTGACCAAAATGAGGGATCTAGGTGCATTTAATGGTCCAAAACCCCCCATTTCTTTACACTCAATGATGTGCAAAAGACTGAATAAAGAATGCATGCAAAATTGTTGTGCCCAAATTCCCTAAAATATAGCAAATCTGGAGACATTATAGGGTAGAAAGTTCAGAAAGAAGTTATACACTTACCACTGATAAATAAGCTAATAGTACACCAGAGATATGTTGCATGCATGTGGTGTTGATTAGGTGAGATAATAGTGTTCCATTTCTGGTGTTGACGCCCAACTACACATGCACCCTCTGCAAGATGATGTTGACGTTTTTGGGGAAGGAGCAGTCCGATGCAACTGAAAATTTGTAGGAATGATAGTATGAGCCTACCGGTAAGATATCAAGTCATATGCAGAGATTCTTTCTTCCTTAGGGCAGCTAGTAAATTGATTTTCTCTGGGTGAGGGAGCCTCCTTCCTCCCACGAATATGCTGTTGGAAGTCCTAAATGAGCGAATAATGAGCTAATAACCACTTAGTGTGATGGGATAAGCTTTCTGAGAGAAATGGTGATCACATGCAGAGGAAAGACTAGGATGAAGGGTCCCAACGAATCCTTCTAGGGTTTCCTAGCTATTCCCTAGCTATAAAACATGAACTTTCAAATAGATGTTATGTTGGTGCTAGATCACTACATACATAAGGATACAATGAATACCAATAGTAGACCTAGATGGCCTACCCTAAAAGAGATTAGGGAAGATAGATTTCACTACTGAAACCCTTGTTAGCTGAAGACGCCATCTTCAACCCCAACTGATGCTACTGATGCTCAAAAACTCCAAATCAACAATAATAATCATAGATGTCTCCTTTGGTCCAATAACCATTCTTAAATATATTAGCATGTACTTTTAGGGTTTGCATGTCACTTTTAGGGTTTACGCTTCACTTTTGCATGCATGCAATTATAATTTCATGTTGACTTTAATCCTAAAGAAATAAGTATTTATTTATCATACTGATGAATTTAATACTAAAAGAGTGTCTTGTTCTGTTCTAAGTATCAAATGTCCTCAGTCAATTCCCTTTTATGCAGTACTCGCTCGAACCTATGGGAATTAAGTTGGTTAGCAGGTGTTTTGGTGCTTAATTAGAAGAGGAAATTATAGTCCTCCCTACTTAAGATTGCTTTTCCTCAAACAACCACAAACTAGGATGCTGCAATACCTTCTCTCCCTCCCATGTGGCATCCTCTATAGGTAATTCTTTCCATTTTACCAAGTATTCTCGAATCACCCTATTTCAGAGTTTCCTTTCTCAAACCTATATGATTCTCTCTAGAATCAGTACCAAAATCCCTTCATCATCTAAGGGAGGCAACTCGGTGGATGGAGCAATGTGTTTCTTGACTGTTTTCTTGAGGTTGGATACATGAAATACATTGTGAATTTTGCTTTCCTCTGGAAGCTCTAGTTCACAAGGCACCTCTCCAACCTTCTTGACTAGCCTGTAAGGACCATAGAAGTGAGGTTTTATCTTTTTCGCTCCTTTCTTCTTGAGAGAAGACTACCTGTAAGTTTTTATCCATAAATATACCATATCTCCTACCTCAAAACTTCACTCAATCCTATGTCTATCTGCATATAACTTCTACTAATTCTAAGCTACCTGTAGATTCTCTTTTAGGTCCTTAAGAATATCTTGATTTTCCTATACCCAATATTTTTCTTTTGGTGCTCTGCTATCTCCATAATCCAAGTCTACAAAGTTCAGTGCCTCATAGCCATATAGAGCCTTAAAAGGTGTCATCTTAATAGACATATGGTGGGTAGTATTGTAGTAGTAATCCCCTAGGTGCAGCCATTTAATCCATGTCCTCTATTGTCCTACTACATAATTTATCAGATACCCTCAATCCATTTGTTGACAATCTCTGTCTACCCATCACTTTGAGGATGATAACTTGTGCTTGTAGCAAGTTTTGTCCCTACCAATCTAAACAGCTCCTGCCAGAAAGCACTGGTGAATTTACTATCACAATTATTGATAATGGTTTTGGGTATCCCTTGGAGTATGAAAACCTCTCTAAAAAATAAGTCGGCTACCTGTGATGCTGAATAGTCGGAAGAAATAGCAAAGAAGTGAGAAAATTCGGTCAACCGATCTACTACCACATATAAGCAGTCTCGTCCCTGTACCTTGGGGTAAACTTGTAATGAAGTCCATCGAGATGCTTTCCCATTTCTGCTTTGGTATCAATAATGGATGAAGTAACCCTGTCAGATGAATGTGTTCGATTTTATTCTGTTGGTAGATACTGCATTTCCGAACATGTTATATTACCTCCTCCTTGAGGCCTTTCCATGAGAACCTCTCTCTGATATGCCTGTAAGTCTTCAAGAACCACTGATGCTCTGATAATGGTGAGTCATGCGATGCGTGTATGGTATTTTTCTTTAAAGTTGACTTTGGGACGAGGTATGTCCTACCCTTGTAATAGAAGATGTCGTCAATTACCCCGTAGCTTTCATCTTGTATCTATCCATCTAGTAACACACAAGCAATTTTGTTTTTGGAATATTCTACTAAGAGAATAGACCTCCAATCTGTAGATATACTCATGAGTGATAATAAAGTTGGTCGTCTGGATAACGCATCAGCTACAACATTTTTCTTTCCCTTGACATACTCTATTTCAAAGTCATAGGCTTGTACCTTGTTGACTCATTTCCGTTGGCGCTCATTCAATTCTTTCTGCTCCAAGAAGTATTTGAGGTTGTTGTGATCTGTCTTGATTTTAAACCTACTTCCCACCAAATACTGTTTGAAGTTTGTTAAGGCATGTAGGATGGTTAGCATCTCCTTATCATATATATAGTAACGGTGTTCATAGTATTTAAGTTTTCGGCTTTCGAATGCATTCGGGTGATGGTTTTGCATCAATGTCGCCCTTAGTCCCTCTCCTGAAGCATCACACTCAACTATGAACGGCTGAGAGAAATATGGTAGTGACAAAAATGGTCAAGAACTCATGATTGTTTTCATCTTCTCAAAGGTTTGTTGTGCCACTTATGTCCATGTGAATACCCCTTTCTTTGTAATATCAGTAAGTGGGGCGGCAAATTGAGAGAACCCCTTTACGTATCTCCTGTAATATGTGTAAAGGTCTAAGAATCCCTTCAATTCTATCATTGTCTTTGGTGTAGGCCAATCCAAGATAGCTTTAATATTTTCCTTGTGAACATGTATCCCCTCCACGCTGATTATATGCCCTAGATACAACATCTCTTTCATACCAAACTCACTCTTAGAAATTTTCGCGTAAAGTGACTGTTCTTCTAGAATTTATAGTACCTCATCCAAGTGTTTCAAATGTTCCTCCCAAGTTTTATTGTAAATCAAAATTTCAAAGAATACCAATAAATATTTCTGTAACTGAGCCTTGAAGGTGTGGTTCATGCAAGATTGGAAATTTGCTGGGGTATTGGTGAGTCCAAAAGGAATGACTAGGAACTCATAGTGACCATAGTGGAAATGAAAAGATATCTTGGAAATGTCCTAATACCTTACTTGGATTTGATGGTGACCTGATAGAAGATCAATATTTGAAATGTAGTTTGCCCCCTGTAACTCATCCATTAATTCATCTATCCTGGGGAAGGGATGCCTGTTTTTTATGGTCTTCTTGTTGAGTGATCTGTAATGAATACACATGCATAAGGTGCCATCTATCTTTTTAACCAAAACCAATGACAATGCAAATGGACTAGAACTCAACTAAATATACCCTATTTCCAGTAATTCCTTGATCGTTTTCTTGATCTCATCCTTGTACCTTTTGGGATGTCTGTACGAAGTGGTGATGAATGCATGTGTCCTCTCCTCTAACTCAATAATGTGCTCAAATTCGCTATCTGGTGGTCGACCTGCTGGAATATCTCTAAATACCCTCTCATGTTTCTCTAATAGTTCCTGAATATATGCTGGATGTTGGGTGTTGTTATCAGGAGGTTTTCTAAAAGTGATAAGGCACTCAATTGTCAATTTTATGTCTCCCTATCTGAGTATGGGCTCCATTCTTTGTGGTGATACTGGTTTGGGGGGATAAGTTTTCATGCCCCTTAAGACTACCTGTTTTCCATCCTGTCCCTGGAATTCCATTTCCATTTCCCTGTAATCCGTAGTATACTTTCCTATCAAGTAAATCCATTGAACCCCTAATACTACATTTGTGTCAGCTACATTCACCACATAAAATGATTCGGTCATATTGTAGTTTCCTAATGCGATATTCATTTTGGGAATCCAATGGTTACACTCCATGCTATTATTACCTGCTACCGATACGGTGAATCCCTCAAATTTCTCTGTTTGAATACCCCGCTTACCCACCCATGCTACATGAATGAAGTTGTGGGTTGCTCCCCCATCAATTAAAACACCTACCATATGGCCCAGTACTACTCCCCTGGCCTGAGAGTATGAAACCTGGGTACTCCGGATAATGTAGCAATAACTCTTCCCAGTGTTTCTCCTTCAAGTGACTCCTCCTCTATTGCCATTAATTCCTCAGTAGTTTCCTGTTCGTATTCCTCCACTTCACTGTCGGAGTAGACTTCTATATAGTGGGACTTTTCCTTCCCTGCACACCTGTGGCATGAAACCCATGGTTCCTGACAAGTAAAACATAATTTTTTCCTTCTCAAAAATTTCTTCATGTCATTGTCCAACCAAGTTTTCTTTGGCCATTCTTGTTGAAAAGGATTTTTTTCTTTGTCCTTTACTAGGAAGTTTGTTTTAAGTGGAAACCTGTTCTTAGGAACTAAGTCTTGTAGATCTCTGGTTCTATTGATCGCATCCTGTAGAGTGGAGGCTTTGTAGGCTTTCACCCACCCTCATAAAGGTTATGTCAAAGCCTCTGAAAATAACATAATAAACCTGCTCTCGGACACATCTGTTACCATAACAACTATTCAATGAAACTCTAAGATGAAGGCCTCATCACCACCTATCTATTTGAGTTGATCTAACTCTGTAAGGTGTATCTCTGGGTCCCTTTTGTCAAACCGCTCCATAAGCCTTTGTGTGAAGTCACTGTAGGAATTGATGGTGTTGTGACCTAAGGTCACTAGCCCATGGTACCACCACTCATGAGCCTCTTCGTCTATATGTAAGGTAGCCAATTTAATGTCATCTATCTCCATCATAGGGTTGAGTTGGAAGTAAGTATGCAACTTCTGGACCCATATTCTCGTTGAACCCTTGTGAGTCCCAACAAAGTTAGGGATGGTCAATATTCCCAAGGTTTTTTTCAATTCATAATTCTAGGTAAATCCTCTGTTAAAATTTCTTGGTCGGTTCCTGCATTTCATATTGTAGAAGTCTGAGATTGACATTGTTGCATGGAACTCATCTCCTAAATCCCTGTACTCTTGTAAGTGAGCTCCAAATGGTTCACTAGGTTCTGCTTGCATGACTAGTCCTGCCACTATATTCCCCAGAAAGTGAATCATAGTAGGTCTTCTAGAAGGTTTGTTATATATATATATGTGTTTTTCATATTAGTGTATGCATGCTTCCCACTACTACTGGTAGATCCTCTATCTACTGGTGAAAGAGGTATACTGCTATGACCTGGTTCTGGCTTCAAATCCAATCTGCTTATTGTATGCAATACTTCCTTCTGCCCTTTATCTAGGTCATTCAATGCATTTACCAAGCTAGGAAATTACAACTTTTCTTCCTCTTCTCTCATTCCTTTTCCTCTATCAGAGTGTATACCTATTGGGTCCATGTCTGAATTGGTATCCTCTCACTAGATATCTTCAAATTCATGCTCCTTAGTGTATCTACTTTTCCTTCTCCTATAGGTTACAAAAGTATCTTCTTCTAGATTCATTTACTTTTCATGTTCAAGCCCACAGTTAGCAAGGAACATGCTCTGATACCACTGTGATATCCTAAACTGATATTCTATGATTCTTTACACTCAATGATGTGTAAAAGACTAAATAAAGAGTGCATGCAAAATTTCCGTGCCCAAATGCCCTAAAATATAACAAATCTGGAGAGATTATAGGGTAGAAAGTTCAGAAGTAAGTTGTACACTTACCACTAGTAAATAAGCTAATAGTACTCTAGATATATGCTGCATGTATGTGGTGTTGAATAGGCGAGATAATAGTGCTCCCTTTCTGATGTTGATGCCCAACTACACACATTCCCTCTGCAAGATGATGTTGACGTTTTAGGGAAGGAGCAGTCTGATGATGCTGAAAATTTGCAGGTACGATAGTCTGATCCTCCCCGTAAGATATCAAGTCGCATGTAGATATTCTTCCTTCCTTAGGGATGCTAGCAAATTGATTTGATCTGGGTGAGGATGCCTCCTTCCACCCATGAATATGTTGCTGGAAGTACCAAATGAGCGAATAATGAGATGATAACCACTCAGTTTGATGGGATAATCCCACTGAGAGAAATATTGATCACATGCAAAGGAAAGACTGGGCTAAAGGGTCCCAATGAATCCTTCTAGGGTTTCCCATCTTTTCCCCAGCTATAAAACGTGAACTTGCAAATAGATGTTATGTTGGTGCTGGATCATTGCATACAGAAGGATACAACGAATGATGATAGTAGACCTGGATGGCCTATTGCCGCCTTTCACACACCTGGGTTATGTGGCAAAAATATTCAAGCCACTCGGCGTGTCCTTCAGGGAAAGTCTCGAGTCAAGGCTGTCACCTTGTTCTTGACTCCTCCGTTTAGGCTCAACTCCTAACGAAGACAAGGGGGGTAGACCCTATTAGGTTACTAAGGAAAAATCATTTAGTATGATGATGGTATTAAAGAGTAATTTTTTTAGTAGTTTAGAATTTAACTATTGTAAACAACAAATAACATGATGAGATAATCACAAGTAAGCATGAAAATGACACCCAATCACATATAGATTGAAAGAAATAAACAGTTGACCAGTGACTTGAAAATGGAGTCAAAAAACAATTAAGAGTGCTTGCAAGTGCTGGAATGAATGTTGTGCAATTGTATCTTAGTTAATTTTAAATTAATGTGAGAAGATGAGTAATTTAACTTAGGCGAGGGGACTCCAGATATACCCAGGGGGTACTTGAAGTATGTCCAAAACTAAACCGTCAAGGCTACCTGCAAGGAATATGTGGGCTGAATGGAGTCTCTAAGACTGTTGTTCATAATGCACCCAAAGGTGTAACAGAGATCGATGCCCCGAGGTCACTTTTCAGGAGCTCTCGCTTCCTTTGGGTATTTTTCCACTGTAATGGTTTGATCGAGGCGTTGGATTTTCACCTGATTGTTTGTCAATTTAGGGAGAGTGAATCCTAATTATTCTAGTCACTCCAGTGCTTTTGATGCAACTTGAATTATCGGACGAACCATAGCCAAGTACAGAGCATACACACTGGAGTCTTTGTTATTTTTAGTAAATTTTAAAATAGGTGTTCTTGTTAAAAAGAAAACCCTCCAGGAACCCCTTTCGATCCAAGTGGACCTCAATCGAGGAATCAAGGAGGGGTTGATTTTATTATGACTAAGAAAACAATTAATGAAAATGGAATCAAAGATACACAACACCGGTTTTCTAATTAGTCCTACCACGCATCTCTTTCCCCTTGTGGATCGATCGGGAAGTCGTGGGGTAAGTAGTATGATTACTTTGAAATTAAAATATGGAATAATGCAAAATTATATCAAAGTATACAATATTTCATGTTAGTACTAAACTAGAGCAGAAAAAAGGGAAGAATGCAAAAAAGTGAAACGAACGCAGATCCCCCCTGGGGGATTGGGAGCGGGCTCGAAAGAGCCTAATAAAAAAGGATTTTCTTTTATTATTATTGGTTACAATATCAGCAAACTAAAATATCAGAAACCTCTTGGTCCTTATACGCGGTGAAACCAAGATCTTACAACTTTCCAAAAATTTTAAATTTTAGTGAAAGGGGAGACCCCTGGGGGGATTTGAACGCTCTCGAGGCCACTTTTGAACAGCAGCTTATTTTATTTTCTGTTACACCTTCTAAAAAACAGCAAACATGTTAGAATAAAATATGCCCAAAATCACTTTAAGGGTACCTTTGGATCAGCCTACCTTAACTCAAAAAAGACTAAGTTAAAACTAGCTAAACATGTGAAAAAGGAACCAAGGAAAGCAAGCTTTCCTTGGGATCTTGGATTGCTGTTTGTACAGCCAATGAAATATGCACTATTTGATGGATTTAATCTTTTTTAAAACAGAAAAGAAAATCTAGAGCATGAAACGTACTGATTTTCTTTAACTTGCCATGCAAAACGGACGATTTCCTTATGCTAGATCTAGAATGCTTAATGATACTTTTCAGAAATGAGATCTAGACTATGAGATTTGAAATATAATATCTATGTAAATTTTACTTTAATATAACATATCCAAATGATAACAAAGCTTTCGAACACAGTAACCAGGTAAGAAAATCGATTTTTTGAAGGAGAAAGAGAGAGAAAGAGTGCTGGAAGACTTGGAATGTTGGGCTTTGGAGTCTGCTTTGGTGGACACCGAGGGAATATTTCATTCAGAAGATATTGAAGATGAGGAATATGAAAACCAGCTCAATCTCTTCTACAAGTGAGATCACCTGCAACTTAGAAATCCTTGCACAAACAGATGGTTAAAACATAGGTGCTGTTAGAAGAGATACTTGGAAAGCATGCAATTAAACTTAAAATACATGCAACTCCAATAGATCTGAAAAAAACAAACAGTAAGACCATAAATCAAACTAGAATAAACTCTTACCCTAATAGGAGGGAGCTCTCTCCTTCAAGGCCAATAATTAACCAGCAACAACAATGATAAATAACACAGATTATACCTCATAAGCATTTGACAATCGCCATCCACACATGAAGAGCATTACACCATAGATCTTGCCTCCAAAGATTCTTTATTCCAGAATAATAAACAATAACACAGTACAAGAGCAACAACACCTCAATCCCAGTTCTAACTAGCTTGGAAGAGGTGATCTAAGCTTGATTTGTACAAAAAATAGGGGATCCAGCCCAGGGGGTGCAAATCTCAAGGAGATAGACCACTGCAGTTGAAGGAGAGTCCATTAATGCCGATATGAAGCTGAACTAAGCTTCCACTGAGCCTACTTGTCAATCGAGGGGCTGATTGAGCTGACACATCAGCCCACAGACTAACACATCAATCCACAGAGCTTCTAGGAGAGCCCACACGTGTGGAGGAGAGAGAGAGGGCGCAATTCCCCATAAAGGATGTTGAATTTCAACTCTGGATCTGTCCAGATCACCTCCTTCAGTCAAGGATTTGTCAGATCTAGTCAATCTGGTTCAGATCTTACCGATTTCAATCAAATTGGTTGAGAATTCATTGATCTAGGATTTTGGATTTGCTACATTATTCATCAATTTATTAATTAAAATAATCAATAATTGATTTTTTGGGGCTTTTTGACCTGAGTGATGGAAAATCACTCAAAACTAGGAAATAGTGGATCTATAGGTTTACTGGGTGCTCTTAGCTTGAAAATAAGCACCTACATGACTGAATGTGACTTCCGAGCCCACTTTTATTACAAAACCAATTTTTCCAATTAAACTATTAAAAAATAGCCTAAGTTTTGGAAAAATTAAATTTTAATACAAAACACTGGAAAAAAAAAATTAAAAACCTAGGGGGACTTAGACATGTTGATATGACTTGACCATGATGCCTAGCATGTTTATACATTGACACATAGACTCTAATAACCTCAATAGGCCTAAATGCCAAGCCGACCACCCCAACTTTGGAGGTATGGAGTGAAAAACTCACAAATTATCAGTCATTTATTCAACAACCAATAATAACCAAGGGAAAAAACACCCTGGGCTGATTGGATTGAAAAATAAAGTCTAAGAGACTGAGTCTTTTACAGACATTATCATGCTAGAACATTTATTACAATTCCCCCATGGGGTATGAACATGTGATATAGTACAACAAGCACGTCCCAGAAGTAAGACTGAAGGTCTTCTGAAGTCCGAACAAGTTATAGTTGTCCGGTTCACTAGTCTCACTTGATTAAAAACCATTAAGTACAACTTAGGTGGTAACATTCTGGCTCCAACTGTGGGACGTGTGCTCGATCTAGTCTTTAAGGCAAGGAGAGGATACGAGAACACCAAAATCTCTGGTTTATATACCCTGTAAAAACATCTCAACTTGACAAGAAAATGTCAGTAGCACAAGCTTTATATAAAAACCAAATGAACCATTAAGCTGATTTATTTAAATAAAATAAATGTAATTAACTAATGAAAAAAAAGTTTTATTATAGCTAAGTACAAAACATAAATGTTGAAAGTCAATGCTCTCTTTTAGGAGCTTATTTTCCTACTCTAAGCATGATATAAAAAGGTTAGGTGTAATAAAAAACCCAATGTAACCACCTAAGCATTTTATTAACATAAAAACAAATTTCCTTGTCTTTGGTTACTAGCCAAAGTAAGGATACCTTATTCAGAAAATGCTAACCTGCGTGATGATTCAGAATGGGAGGGATGGATGGGAAATCATAGGCATGAATAATGTCATAAAAATTCTTCCCCAATTTGTATGTGCTCATGTAGGCTGCTTCTATCCATGACTGGATAGGACTGATATACCAATCAAAATGATGAGGCAGACTGACTACATCATCATACTGATCACCAAGGCTTATGAAATGATAACTCGTTGCACAAGCCCCAAGTAGCTCCAAATCACAAGGAACCTCTATATGTGAAAAAGATGGCCGAGACTGATATTCCACTAACTGCATCACATCTAAATTTTCACAACACTGCTTCTCAATGTCTTCATTATTGATACCTTTGTACAGCTCTGAATGATATGACTCTGAATGACCATATAAGAGTTTTGAATGCTCCTCTTCCATACTAGGATTTTCCCAGGTCTCTAGATCCATGCTTCCCTCTATGGAAGTATAGTAAATTGGACTTCCACAAATTTCTAAATAGACACTCCCCTTGCTGGATATAGAATAGATGGGATTCTTAATAATATATTCACAAAAATTCCAATATTCATCACCACCATCTATGTTAGATGTGATGGATTCTTCATTGCTAATATCAAGTTCTCTTTGTCTTCATTACTGATAGTGATATATGGCTCAGACTGATCATATGGATATACTGCATGCTCCTTTTCTATATCAAAATTTTCCAAGGCCACAAGGACCATGTTCTCTCCTTTAGATATGCCATAGACAGGAGAATCAACAAAACCATCCAAATTTTCTGGTTCATTATTTTCCTCATAGATTGGATTTTCCATGAATGTTCAGGACTCCTCTTCAACATCTTTGTCGGACATAAGGGAGTCTTCGTCACTTGTATCATGATCCAAGTTATACTTGTCCTCATTTTTATACTCATCTTCTTCAAAAAAATGGGAACAAGGCAGTAAATCTTCCAGATTGTCATCATTATATGGAGAACAGGTAGGAGTCCCATCATGCACATTACAGTTTTCATCATAAGTTTCACTATAATATTCTGCA
This sequence comes from Pseudotsuga menziesii, assembly GCA_001517045.1. NCBI lineage: Eukaryota > Viridiplantae > Streptophyta > Pinopsida > Pinales > Pinaceae > Pseudotsuga > Pseudotsuga menziesii. The sequence goes on along the minus strand of LPNX011195336.1, from coordinate 229,798 downwards.
ACGATTTCATCCTTAGGTAGATCTGGAGTACAAATGTGATCATCACTAAAATAATCATGAAAGCATTCCCAATCATCACTATTCTCTGTTGATGTTACATGAGGAGGGTCTTCAACAATTTTTTCAATTAATGGCTCTTCATGCACATATTCGATGGGATCATAATGGATTTCTGAAAGTTGGTTGTTGTACACCATGTTGATACTAGATATCTTAGGGTACTCTGTATGAAACTCTTTCCAAGGAAAGAAGTATCTCAAATTGGTATTAATGAATGATTTAGCATTGAATGATTCAATATCATTTCCATCATAATTCCACTGCTTCAAAAATATTTCGAAGAATTTTGCAAGGGAAGTAATAGATTTCTCAGAAAAACACTCATGAAGCCAACATGAAGCATCCCCTTGCAGAGAATGAGCAAACATCGCCATCATATGATCCTCATGTTGAATGTTGTTTTGACTCATATGTGACAGAAAAATCATATCATGGAATCTCGCTCAGTGATCATTGTCATCCCCCTGAAAGCATGGAAGGGAAGTAGATTCTGTTTCACTAGCGAGACGATTAGGAAAGCCAGGGATCCTAGAGAAATCAATGGGAGGACAATCATAGGAAGCTCGAGCAACAACTTCTATTCTTTTAATATCCATATCAAGAATAAGTGATCATGGAAAAAGTCTGGAACTGAAAAATGGAGTTGAGCCTTAAATTTCACTGTTATGTGGGATCACCTACACACAATCAATCTCAAAAAGTTTTGTGAGAAACAAGGGTTTGATCCCTTCAATGGAATCACCATGTGAGAATAAAAATATACATTTAAGAAATCTGACAAAAATATTTTTTTCTTTTCTTTGTAAAAAACTGAAAAAGGTCAGTAGAGTCGCCAGATGAAAATTAAAGATCTACTCTAAGCATTCATCAAACAAAGCAAAAACAAAAAGGAAGAAAACAAAAGTCGTAATCAGGAATAAAAAGATTTATCCCCGGCAACGGCACCAAAAAGTGTTTCCTCCTTTCACACACCTGGGTTACGTGGAAAAAATATTCAAGCCACTCGGTGTGACCTTCGGGGCAAGTCTTGAGTTAAGGTTGCCACCTTGTTCTTGACTCCTTCGTTTAGGCTCAACTCCTAACGAAGCCAAGGGGGGTAGACCCTATTAAGTTACTAAGGAAAAAATATTTAGTATGATGATGGTATTAAAGAGTAAGTTTTTTAGGATTTTCGATTTAACAATTGTAAACAACAAATAACATGATGAGATAATCACAAGTAAGCACAGAAATGACACCCAATCACATATAGATTGAAAGAAATAAACAGTAGACCAATGCCTTGAAAATGGAGTCGAAAAACAATTAAGAGTGCTTGAAAGTGTTGGAATGAATGTTGTGCAATTGTATCTTGGTTAATTTTAAATTAATGTGAGAAGATGAGTAATTTAACTTAGGCGAGGGGACACCAGATATACCCAGGGGGTACTTGAAGTATGTCCAAAACTAAACCGTCATGACTACCTGCAAGGAATATGTTGGCTGAATGGAGTCTTTGAGACTATTGTTCATAATGCACCCGAAGGTGTAACATAGATCGGCGCCTTGAGGTCACTTTTCAGGAGCTCCCGCTTCCTTTGGGTATTTTTCCACCGTAATGGTTTGATTGAGGCGTTGGATTTTCACCTGATGGTTTGTCAATTTGGGGAGAGTGGATCCTAATTATTCTAGTCACTCAAGTGATTTTGATGCAGCTTGACTGATCAGACAAACTGTAGCCAAGTACAGAGCATACACATTGGAGTCTTTGTTATTTTTAGTAAATTTTAAAATAGGTGTTCTTGTTGAAAAGAAAACCCTCCAGGAACCTCTTTCAATCCAAGTGGAACTCAATCAGGGAATCAAGGAGGGGTTGATTTTATTATGACTAACAAAACAATTAATGAAAATGGAATCAAAGATACACAACACCAGTTTTCTAATTAGTCCTACCACACATCTCTTTCCCCTTGCGGGTCAATCAAGAAGTCGTGGGGTAAGTAGTATGATTACTTTGAAATTAAAATATGGAATAATGCAAAATTATATCAAAGTATACAATCTTGCATGTCATTACTAAACTAGAGCAGAAAAAAGGGAAGAATGCAAAAAAGTGAAACGAACGCAGATCCCCCCTGGGGGGGATGGGGAGTGGGCTCGAAAGAGCCTACTCAAAAGGGATTTTCTTTTATTATTATTGGTTACAATATCATCAAACTAAAATATTATAAACCTCTTGGTCCTTATATGGGGTGAAACCAAGATCTTACAACTTTCCAAAATTTTTAAATTTTAGTGAAAGGGGAGACCCCTGGGGGGATTTGAATGCTCATGAGGCCACTTTCAAACAGCAGCTTCTTTCTTTTCTATTACAGCTGCTAAAAACCAGAAATCATGTTAGAATAAAATATGCCCAAATGCACTTTAAGAGTACCATTGGATCAGCCTACCTTAACTCAAAAAATACTAAGTTAAAACTAGCTAAACAGGTGAAAAAGGAACCAAGGAAAGGAAGATTTCCTTGGGATCTTGGCTTGCTTTTTGTGCAGCCAATGAAATATGCACTGATTTCTGGATTTAATATTTTTTAAAACAGAAAAGGAAATCTAGAGCATGAAACCTACTGATTTTCTTTAACTTGCCATGCAAAATGGACGATTTCCTTATGCTAGATCTAGAATGCTTAATGATACTTTACAGAAATGAGATCTAGACTATGAGATTTGAAATAGTATATCTATGTAAATTTTACTTTAATATAACATATCCAAATGGTAACAAAGCTTTTGAACACAGTAACCAGGTAAGAAAATTGATTTTTTGAAGGAGAAAGAGAGAGAAAGAGTGCTGGAAGCCTGGGAATGTTGGGCTTTGGAGTCTGCTTTGGTGGAACACCGAGTGAATATAGAAGATCTTGAAGATGAGGAAGATGCAAACCAGTTCAACCTCTTCTACAAGCGAGATCACCTGCAACTTAGAAATCCTTGCACAAACGGATGGTTAAAACATAGGTGATGCTGGAAGAGATAATTGGAAAGCATGCAATTAAACTTAAAATACATGCAACTCCAATAGATTCGAAAAAAGAAAACAGTAAGAGCATAAATAGAAATAGAATATAATCTTACCCTAATAGGAGGGAGCTCTCTCCTTCAAGGCCAACAATTAACTAGCAACAACAATGATAAATAACACTGATTATACCTCATAAGCATTTGACAATCACCATCCACACATGAAGAGCTTTACACCATAGATCTTACCTCCAATCCTTCTTTATTCCAAAATAATAAACAATAACACAGTACAAGAGCAAAAACACCTCAATCCCAGTTCTAACTAGCTTGGAAGAGGTGATTTGAGCTTGATTTATACAAAAAATAGGATATCCATCCCAGGGGGGGGCGCAAATCCCAAGGAGACAGACCACTACAGCTGAAGGAGAGTCCAGTAATTCTGATCTGAAGCTGAACTGAGCTTCCATTGAGCCTACTTGTCGATAAAGGGGATGATTGAGCTGACACATCAACCCACAGACGGACACATCAATCCACAGAGCTTCGAGGAGAGCCCACACGTGTGGAGGAGAGAGAGAGGGTGCAATTCTCCATAAAGGATGCTGAAGTTCAACTCTGAATCTGTCTAGGTCACCTCCTTCAGTCAAGGATTTGTCAGATCCAGTCAATCTGGTTCAGATCTGACTGATTTCAATCAAATCGACTGAGAATCCACTGATCTAGGATTTTGGATTTTCTCCATTATTCATCAATTTATTAATTAAAATAATTAATAATTGATTTTTTGGGGCTTTCTAACCTGAGTGATGGAAAATCACTCAAAACTAGGAAATAGTTGGTGTATAGGTTTACTGGGTGCTCTTAGCTTGAAAATAAGCACCTACATGACTGAATGTGACTTCTGAGCCCACTTTTATTACAAAACCAATTTTCCTAATTAAACTATTAAAAAATAGCCTAAGTTTTGGAAAAATTAAATTTTAATAAAAAACACTGAAAAAAATAAAAAAATAAAAAAATGAAAAACCTAGGGGGACGTAGACATGTTCATATGACTCGACCATGATGCCTAGCATGTTTATACATTGACACATAGACTCTAATAACCTCAATAGGCCTAAATGCCAAGCCGACCACCCCAACTTTGGAGGTATGGAGTGAAAAACTCACAAATTATCAGTCATTTATTCAACAACCAATAATAACCAAGGGAAAAAACACCTTGGGCTGATTGGATTGACAAATAAAGTCTAAGAGACCGAGTATTTTACAGACGCTATCATGCTAGAACATTTATTACAATTCCCCCATGGGGTATGAACATGCGATATAGTACAACAAGCACTTCCCAGAAGTAAGACTGAAGGTCTTCTGAAGTCCGAACAAGCTATCCTTGTCCGGTTCACCAGTCTCACTTGATTAAAAACCACTAAGTACAACTTAGGTGGTAACATGGACTACCCTGAAAGAGATTAGGGTAGATAGATTTCATTGCCGAAACCCTTGTTAGTTGAAGACACCATCTTCAACCCCAACTGATGTTGTTGCACTTTCTGTTGCTGCTCAAAAACTCTAAATAAACAATCATAATCATAGATGTCTCCTTTGGTCCAATAACCCTTCTTAAATAGATTAGCATGTACTTTTAGGGTTTGCATGTCACTTTTATGGTTTACGCTTCACTTTTGCATGCATGCAATTCTAATTTCATGTTGACTTTAAGCCTAAGGAAATAAGGCTTTCTTTATCATACTGACGACTTTAATACTAAAAGAGTGTCCCGTTTTGTTCTAAGTATCAAATGGCGTGAGCCAATTCCCTTTTATGCAGTACTTGCTCGAACCTATGGGAATTAAGTAGGTTAGCCGGTGTTTTGTTGCTTAATTAGAAGAGGACATTACAGTAGAGTAGGCATGGTGAAGTGCATGGATTAGTGGGAGTGGTTCTATGTAGTCATAAATGGTCCAAAAGATCCCAAAACACCCAAATACAGTGCATAGGCACCCCTAGTCAACCCAGATCCATGGTTTAAGGAGTGAGAGCGCCCCAAGGGACCAAAAGGTCATTAATGAGGGACCCTTAGCTCCTAGTTGACCAAAATGAGGGATATGGGTGCATTTAATGGTCCAAAACCCCCAATAACCTTAGGCAAAATAAACCCAGTTTGGACTATCTAGCATAAGTGAAAACAAATGAGATTATGGTCCTAGGTGGTATGATGACTATGGTACTAGGTGGTATGATATTCTAACAAAATAAATCTGCTTATTGTGTAAAAATTCATTCTCTCCAATCTATCATATTACGCTTTGAAGAATTGTTGGGTTTTTCATCCTTATTATTTTGAGGGTTTTCCCAGGGTACATATTGTGTTGTGTATGAATGATTTGCGTGATTCATATGTTCAATATTTCACTGATAAAAGTTTTAAGGTTCAAATATCTTTACACTTGCTAAAAAATCAACATGGTATCAAAGCTTAGGATGTGAAAGAGACGAGTTGCGCAAGCAAACTAGAAGCCTACATAGATCCTAAGAAGTTGAGAAAAAGTTTTGAGAGCAATGGCATCAATATTTGTTCAAACGAAAGACTATCTTGAAGGAACCTCCAATTTCAACACTTGGAAGGCAAGGGTGTTAAACATCCTAGATGAACGTGACTTTGATAGCTACATATCCACAGTAATGGAGGAGCCTTCAACCAATGCAGGGTGCATCAAATTCAATAGGAACCAAGCAAAGGATAAACAAATCATCTATCGGTATTAAAAAATTTGATGCCCGTGATCATTTCGCTGAAGACTGTAAAGGAATGTTTTGATGTTAAGTTTTCTAAACTAATAGAACAAAGGATCACTGAAAGAATAACAAGCACATCAACACAAAATAGAACACAAATATTTATCCAGGGAAAACCTTGTAGGAAAAAAACCCAACAAAAATTCCTATGTATAAACTTCACCCAAGTACAATGTAAGAACCAAAGAACAAGACTATATTGCTTCCCCTCCTCTAGATGGACTGTTTCTTCTCACTCTTGCGCAACTTCTTGAGTTCTGTGTTGGAGGTTTTGCAATCATATGGAAAACAAATCAGAGTGTGATATGGTTGTCGTTGATGGAAACATAGTTCCAAGTATATGATCCAGATGAGAAGAGGACTCAGAAGAATCCATGTCTTTTTGCAGAGATCCGACGTACAGGAGTAAACACGCATAAGAGAACAACAGACAGAAGGAATTTCGTTGGTTGAAAGAGCGAGGAGGATAAAAAGGCATTGAGTTGTGAAATTGAAAACTAATCACCAAGAAAGAGATAATGATCAATGGACGAGGTTGATCGTGGAAGCAGATCAAAGGTTGAAAACAATTTCACTGGGATAACTAACGCGGATTAATAAATTTCTCATGTGCGTGAAATTTTTATGAATTCTGCCTTATGGTATTTGAACTCCACCGTCGATCTATGTCTAACGGTCCTTAACAATTTCGCAGAGTCAACTAGTAGGTGAGTTAACGACTAGATTGGGAGCAAAATTGTAATGTAATATGATTTATAACATTTGGAGTCCACTGTAGATCTATGTGGACCCAGATCCAAGGGTTATCAATCATTTCACTTGTTGAAATAGGGGGTGAGTTAACACAGAGGATGGACACGAAATTATTGTGAGAACCAAAGGTTGAAAGAAAATATGCTGAACAGATCTGACGGTCAAGAGTGAACCTACACAAGAAATCGACGACACAGAAGGAGTTCTGCAGGCCAAAGGCGTAAAGCGAAAAGTATCGAAGTTATTTAAGAAAATATTGAAAACCTAGGATCCACATCCTGCACCAGATCTAAGATCGATAGTCGAGAAAGGGTGCACAAGAAATTGATGGCGTGGAAGGAGTTCTGGAGGTGGAAGGAGGAAAGTGAAAAGTATGGAAGTTGTTTAACAAAATATTGAAAACTTGGGATACACATCCCGCACTAGATCTAATATCGACGGTCGGGAAAGGGTGAACAAGAAATCGATGGCGCGAAAGGATTTTTGAAAGCGGAAGATGAAAAGAGAAAAAGTATGGAAGTTGTTTAACAAAATGTTGAAAACTCGGGATCTGCATCATGTACTGGAGCTAAGATCGATGATCAAGAAATGTTGTACAAGAAATCGATGACATGGATTGAATTTGTAGAAAAGAATGTGTAGAAGTAGGTGTTTGATTTCAGATCAACGATCAGTAGAGAGGCCGCACGAAATCGACGGTGCGAAAGAATTCATGCGGAAAAGGATGTGCGGAAGGCAGAAAACAGAAACCATAGAATGATATCTAGAAAATCACATATCCAATATTTGATTTTCTTCTCAAATAAATGGTCACAGAGAGCTTGAAGAAGATCAATGGTGCAGATTGATTGGTGCGAAAATAGTACTATGGAACCAGGAGTGCGAAAAATCTGATTTGTTGAAGAAAGAAAATTGCAGAAGAGTCGATTTGCAAAAATTGACAATTTCGGAAGAAGACAAATGACGAAGATATGTTGCAGAAAATTATGACTACTCAATGATTGGAGTTCTTATCTATCATAAGGAATTGAATGGTTTGATCAGTTATGATAATGGATCACCAGGAATATGAATAGGTAAAGGGATTAAGGAAATATATGTATAAAAGGATGTGCATGATGAATGAATGGTAGATCTCTCTGCAGACAAATATCTGGTGCATGGATCGCCATCAAAGTGCGGATAACAAAATGATAGAGGACTCTCAGTTCTTTCAAAAATATCCAGAACAAAAACAATGAGGGGATCCAAGGTGCATAAGAAAATCTATAAGTAGATCATAACAGAGTTGGTATGTATTGTTATATATGTTTTTCTACATCTTATACTGAACATGTTTAAATATGAGAAACAAGGGTGGTAGGGTGGTGCTAGGAAAAACATGTTGTCTTCTCTGTAGAAGTTGGAGCCTGTACAAGTGGAAGTTGGTGGTTCCAACCAGTAGTATCTGGAGAATGTTATCTTAGTGGGTGCTAAGGAAAGCATGAGGGTTGGTGCTCTCTACAAGAAGGAATTTGTAAACATAGGTTGCAGCCTCATTTGAGTAGGTGCTCAAATAAAGATGAATATTTGTTTATCTCTATCATGTGTATGCGATTGATGATTATCATTCATTTTGTTATACTTGCTGCATTATCATAATTGTAAATCTGTAATCATCAACAATACTTTAAATATTGGAAATGGTTTAATATTTAGAAACATTGATTCACCACCCCCCTCTCAGTGTGCCATTGTGTCTAACAATTGGTATCAAAGCCAGGCCTTCATCTATTGGAATATATTATATTCCTTGGAAGGTAATAATGTCTTTGTATTATGTCGAAAGTTGTCTACAATCTTATGTAAAAGAGTAATACATTTAACCCATAGTTATATGGTGTTGTATTTACTTGTGTAGAGTATTTGTCCATGGTATTGTATTAAGAGATGTTATTTTGGAGAATTATATTATCCCACATGCAATATGTGAGAGTAATTCCCCCTCATCTCTTAGTATATAATAGGTTCAAGTGAGTCTCTACATATCATGTATTCTTGATGTAGTAGTGGTACTATTGTGACACTGTTGTACATCATCTATATTATTTGGGGTATTTGTGCTTTGCTCTCTTGTAAGATTGGAGAAGACATTTTGGAGATAATAGAAGACTACCTTCCCGTGGATGTAACCCATTAGGGTGAACCATGTATATTGGTGTTCTCTTTTCCTGTTCTTATCTTTTATGATATGTTGTTGGTTGCTTAGATAGGTTAACTAGTTTATCTTGACTCTAATATTCTAACATCATCACGAGCCTAACTAGCTTGAAGGATATCCTTAGACACATGGATTATTCAGAAAATGGAGCACCTCTCCTTGATGAGAATGTATATGCAATATGGAGTGTAAAGATGAAGTGGTACTTACAATCAGCTGGGTATGATTTATGGATTTCAATTGTAAATGGTTATGTCCCTCCAAAGAAAGTGAAATTGACAACTCAGAAAGAAGCCAGAAGTTATAACTCAAAATCCAAGGAAATTATACTAGACGGATTACTTGATCGTGTCAAAGGAAGGGTAGGACAATTGGTCTCAGCTAAAGAGCTTTGGGACAAACTAAAGGATCTATATTCAACCGAAGGATGAGAAACTGAAGCCAGTACGATCTTGATGAACTCAATCAACCATGAAGGTAAAGGTTCTCCTAAACACTCTGTATGTAATAACTCAGAATGTGACGATTTCTCTCATATGATTGAAGAATTTGATGAAGGTATTGTGAATTTTGAGGAGGAACTTGTAGCTACACTCAAAGAGATTGATGACTTAATAAAGATGATAAAAAATCAAGTTGAAGAAAACTGTCAAGAAAGAAAAGCAACATGTCTGCTTGAAGAATCCATGTCAAGGAAATTAAATGACAAAGAAAAGGTTTGTAATACTCAAACAACTGAAATTAATTCCCTGAAAGAAGAAATAGCAAGATTAAGCATGTGTCAAACTCTAGTAGCTAAATATGAATGAAGTCTTGAACAAAATAAGAAAGAACTCTTAGAAATCAGAGTATAAAACACTTCTCTAAAGAATCAACTGCAAAAATATCAAGAGCAATGTCAAGGCTTGATAAGACAGATTGAAAACAACCTTGAAGAAGATCTAAGAAGGAAACTCAATATGAAAGGTGAAATCTGCCAAAGACAGGAACAAGAAATTCTTTCTTTAAAATTTTTGGTCAAGGCAAATGATAAATTAATAACCAAGTCAAAATTTGGAAAAGGTTCTATGATATTGGATCACATTCTCAACCATCAGAGATCTCCACATGACAAGACTAGGATAGGATTTGACACAGAAGAATTTTGAAGAAGGAGAAAGTCCCTAACCATCTCAAGAAAAAAATTGAAGAGAAATATAGAAGTCATAAAGAAAGTAGAGAAAAGTGTCATGATCAACAAGGATCAAGAAGGACATAATCAACAAAAAGGTCTATGTAACAAAAGGGACCATTTAATTCTAGGTATGGAAATAATTTTAATGGTTATTGCTATGCATGTAGTGGTTTTGGTCGCAGGGCTATGGAATGCACATTCCATGGAAGAAGAAGTGTTGGAAGTCGAAGTAACAAAATTAAATGGTAGAGATGTGACCAAATTGGACATGTTTCTGCTAATTGTCACACATTAAGACGCTTCACCTGTGGTGCCTCTGGTCATAAACCCCAAGTATGCACAATTCCAAGAAGACAATCCATGAGGAGTATTTCATATCCATCAATAAGGAAAGTAGATGAATCTTGGAAGAAGAATAATGAAAAAGGATTTGAAGACCAAAGGACAAATGATCAAAGCCAATAACATTCTTAGGTATGGATGAAAGATGGATGCCATATGGCAAGCCATGTTTGAGGTATTTCAAAAATCTTGATACATCCCAAGTCCATGATTGGAGGATGGACTCAAGGAAATTGGATGTATAATCCAATTAAAATAACAATTCCTAGGATTAGATTTCAAACATTGACAGAAGGAAGGAAGGAAGACAATGATGAAGTTTGGTAAATCAAGAGGTATATATGCTGGAACAACTTGAAGGCATATCTTCTAATCTTCAGTGGTTCAATCTCAAGCTTCGAACCATGAAGTGGTGTACAATATAAGTTAAAATAGTAAGTTTGAGAGAAGAATTGAATATATGTAGCAGCAATAATGAAAATTAGGAGAAGAAGGATGAAGTATGAAAACGTGTGTATGCAGTTTGTGAAGGATTTTGATATAAAGAAAAGCTAAATCTCAGATCTGAACAGTATGATGACTGGAGAAGAAGACTTAGGAACAAGACACAATTGTTGTTAATAAAAACTAAAGGATGACTGAGCCTGAATAAATGTAGAATTTATTTCCACAACAACAAATGAAGCAACAAGATTGTATTAAGGCATTACATAGAGGTTCAAATCATTGAGCCAATATTCAAATCAGATGATGCATTTGATATAAAAATACAAGACAAAGGCACCTAGATTAAGAATGTTGATTGATAGGGGGAGCAAGATTAATTTCCTGTGATCTCATGGACTCTCTCTAGTTGAAGCAAATAAAGTGAAGGGATGATTTTGATGCATGCATACCTTTTATGAATGATTTATTCATTCCTTAAGAGTAGCTGACAGTATTGTCATGATAAGATTTGTTGAAAATATACAAGACAACAAAAGTATATAGCAGACCTGTGTGTAAACACAAATTGAAGATGAAAATCATATGATTGAGGAAATAATATGAAGAATTAGATGAAAATGATGAGACTTGTGAAACTATTGGGAGAAAGTTTGATCTTTGCATGCAATCATAGTGAAGACATATGCTTTTACTTGTTTCACTGAAAAGTTTAGAAATCAAGTATTTTGACAAGACTCTTGAAGGTCAAACCTTGTGAAGTATTTTGAAGACATATCCACTTGTTGAAAAGATGAAGAAATCAAATCTAATATATACATATGATTGAGGATTTTTTGCTGTGGTGACTTCTATTTTTCTGGAGCAGCAGAATGATGATGACCATGGGAAGGCAGATGACCTGACTGTGACAGATTGAAGACAAGGTTGTGGACAGATTGAAGACAAGTCTGTGGAAGTAGAATTGATGACAACACATTAATGACAAAGGCTGAAGTGATGACATGGAGTACATGATCAATGACAAAACAAGCAAAAAGTTGAAGACATGGAAATAGAAGACAAAGAACAAGGACATGGAATTGGATGACATGAAGAATTTGGAAAGAAAAATAATACTTGGGAGTTGGTTCCTAGACCTACAGATAAAAATGTAATACTTGGGAGTTGGTTCCTAGACCTACAGATAAAAATGTAATAAGCTCCAAGTGGGTGTTTAAAAACAATATGACTGAACAAGGACAAATTGTAAGGAATAAAGCTTGATTGGTCTGTAAATGGCATGCCTAAGTTGAGGGACAAGATTTTGATGAAACTTTTGCACCAGTAGCAATATTGGAAGCTATCATAATTTTTCTTGCCTATGCCACTCACAAGAACTTTAAAGTGTATCAGATGGATGTTAAGTAAGATTTTCTCAATGGAGATCTCGAAGAAGAAGTTTATATAGAGCAACCTGAAGGGTCCCAACTAACAGACAATCTTGACAATGTTTGCAAATTGAAGAAGGCTCTATATGGATTGAAAAAAGCACCAAGATCCTAGTATCATAGACTGGATAAATATCTACAAGACAAAGGTTTCAAGAAAGGTACTGTTGACAGTAACTTGTATATCAAATATGAAGGGGATAATCTATTAGTAGTTTTGGTGTATGTGGATGATGTGGATGGCATTATATTTGGATGCACTAATGTTTCTTATGTGCAGTGGTTTGCTAATGCCATGCAATCTAACTTTGAGATGTCAATGATAGGAGAACTTTCATTCTTTCTTGGTCTTTGCATTATCCAGAGTCCTGAAGGCTTATTTCTCTCCCAAGAGAAGTATTTGAAGGATATGTTGAAGAAATTTCAAATGCAATATTCATCACCTATCAATACACCTATGGTTGTTGGTTGTAAACTTAGCAAGGTTGATCCTTCATCTGATGTTGATCAGAGAACATATTGGTCAATGATAGGAAGTCTCTTATACATCACAACATCTCGTCCTGATATAATGCAAGTTGTTGGAATGGTAGGAAGATTTCAATTTTCTCCTAAGCAAAGTCATTTGGCGGCTGTGAAGAGGATATTTAAATATTTGAAGGGCATAATGACTTATGGTCTTTGGTATCCTAGAAATCAGAATCATCAGTTAACTTCATATTCAAATGCTGATTGGGAAAATTGTTTGGATGAAAGAAAGAGCACTAGTGGAGGTGCATTATTCTTAGGTGATTTTTTAGTTGCATGGCTGAGTAAGAAGCAAGGATCAATATCTTTATCCACTATAGAAGTTGAATACATTGATGTTTCCACCTGTTGCACACAAATACTCTGGATGATTCAGACACTGGCAGACCTGGAGGTAAAATATGTTGATCGCATTCCTTTTTATTGTGATAATACCAATGACATTAGTATGTCCAAACATATAGTCCTTCACTCCAAGACTAAGCACATACCTATTAAGTATCACTTCTTAAGGGAGCAGGTTACAAACAGAGTGGTTCAATTGAATTTTAGTCCTTCTACATAACAGACTGTTGATATATTCACTAAAACCCTTACCAAAGACACAGTTTGAGTACCTACGCCATAATCTAGGTATCATATCTTATTCCAAATAACGTGTTCACTTTGATAGGGGGAGTTGTGCTATAAATTCTTCTTTGAAATTGATATCAAAGGGGAAGAAGTTGTTTGTTGCAGATGATAAACAGATTTATGATTACAAGTACAACATGCATCCAAAATTTTGAAGGTTGCCATCAATGCCAAAGGGGGAGATTGTTGGAGGTTTTGTGGTCATATGGAAAACAGATTAGAGTGTGATATGGTTTTCATTTATGGAAACATAGTTCCAAGCATATGATCCAAATGAGCAGAGGACTCAAAAGAATCGGTGGCTTGTGCAGAGATCCGACAGACAGGAGTAAACCCACATAAGAGATCGATGAACAGAAGGAATTTTGCTGGTTGAAAGAGAGAGGAGGAAAAAAGGAGTTGAGTTGTGAAATCAGAAACTAATTGCCAAAAAAGAGATCAGGATTAATGGACGAGGTTGATCATGGAAGCAGATCAACGGTTGACAACGATTTCGTTGGGAGAACTAGCGCATATCAATAAATTTTTGACGTGTGCAAATTTTTTATGAATTCCTCCTTATGGTATTTGAAGTCCATCGTCGATCTAGATATGATGGTCCTCAATGATTTCACAAAGTCAACTAGTAGGTGAGTTACCGATCAGATTTGGAGCAAAATTCTAATGTAATATGCTCTATAACATTTGGAGTCCACCGTAGATCTGGGTGGACTGATATCCAAGGGTTATCAATCATTTTTCTCGTTGAAATAGGAGGTGAGTTAACACAAAGGATGGACATGAAATTATTGTGAAACCAAAGGTTGAAAGAGAATATGTTGAACAAATCCAACGGTCAAGAGTGAACCCACACAAGAAATCACTGCCACCGAAGGAGTTCTACAGGAGGAAGGAGAAGAGAGGAAAGTATGGAAGTTGTTTAACAAAATATTGAAAACCTAGGATCTGCATATCGCACTGGATATAAGATCGACGGTCAGGAAAGGGTGCACAAGGAATTGACGGTGTGAAAGGAGTTCTACAGGAGGAAGGCAGAAAGCGAAAAGTATGGAAGTTGTTTAACAAAATATTGAAAACATGGGATCCGCAGCCCGCACCGGATCTAAGATCAATGGTTGGGAAAGGGTGCAAAATAAATTGACGTCATAGAAGGAGTTTTGAAAGCGGAAGATAGAAAATGGAAAAGTATGGAAGTTGTTTAACAAAATGTTGAAAACCCGAGATCTGCATCTTGCACCGAATCTAAGATCGACGATCAGGAAATGTTGTACAAGAAATCAATGACCCAGATTGAATTTGCAGAAAAGGATGTGCAAAAGTAGGTATTTGATTTCAAATCAATGGTCAATAGAGAGGCCGCATGAAATCGATGGTGCAGAAGATGTCATGCAGAAAAGGATGTCCGAAAGGTGGAAAGCGGAAATCGTAGAATGATATCTAGAAAATCACATATCCAATATCCGATTTTCTTCTCAGATCAACGGTCACGAAGAGCTCGAAGAAGATCATGTTGATGTAATTGTAACGTCGGAATGTATTCACTTGTATTTCTTATATATTGTAACTCAATTTTTATTCTAGAATGTACTTGAGTCATGTCATGCCCCAATGTTCCTATCGGGAGGATCTATAATGTAAACAAGTCATGTCAAGTCATTGTGGGTAACCCTCCTAATTATCAAGGGTTAAAGTCTCCGTAGTTTCGGGGCACTAGGGTTATTAGACTCACTTAGTGAAGTCGGCCCTAGTTGGGTTTAGTCAAGTCAGGAATTAGTATAAATAGAGAGCTAGCCTCTCTATTTATCACACACTCACTGACACTCATTTTTAGCGCATAGCTGAGGAATAGAAAGACACTGGGGCAAGGAAGAAAGAGGTTACTACTATCGAGAGATCATCTTACTGTTTTGGGGTTTTACTTTGGTGCCGATTCTATCTTTGAGGAAGTTGCGGGGTTTTCTCCATTTATGGTTTCCCCAAGGAAAAACACTGTGTTCATTGTCTCTTGTGTTTGATTTTTGTGATTGTTGTTCTCTCAGTTAAATATCCTAATGTTATGCTAGCTTAATGTTAAAAATCTAACATGGTATCAGAGCTAACCTGAGAAGAAGACACTGCGCAGTTGCGGGAACTAGGGCTTCCTACTTTGTGAATCTCTCTCCACATATTTTCAGCAAAAGAAGGTTGGAATAACTCTCCTCCCTAGGGCACATCTTTCTGTCGAAGCAGAATCCAATTCTGAGTTTTTCAGTTTTGGACCCGACTTTGCTGCCGGAAATTAGGGCTTTTCACAGAAGTGGAATTTTTTAGTGAGCCCAGTCCTGGATTGATATCCTCCTCAAAATAAAATTTAGGGATCAAATTCAAAGCATTTGGTTGGACAGAACTCTAGAAAATCAAAACCCTAATCTTCTCCTGAACCAACACTACAAGATTTCAGCTCCAAATTCAGATCCGACATCTTAACCTGGTAAGATCTAAATATTTTGTATTTCCATTTGAGGTTCTCAGTTAAGATGTCTCATCATACCAAGATTGATGAAAAGCTTGAGGGAGCTGATAACTTCTGAGCCTGGAAGTATAGGATCTCCCTGGTCCTAGAAGAAAATGAGTTGGATTCCTATATTAGTGAGGAGGTTCTAGTTCTAGAGGGAGATGAGGCAAAGGCCTTACATAAAAAGAAGTTGGTTATGGCAAAGAGGATCATTGTTGATTCTATCAAGGATCACCTCATACCATAGGTGTCCTCCCTCAAGACACCTAAAGCCATGTTTTATGCCCTAACCAAACTCTTTGAAGGGAAGAACATCAATTAGAAGATGACTCTAAGGAACTAGTTGAAGAATTTAAAGATCCAGAATGCTGAGACCATCCAATATTACTTTAAAAGGGTCTCTCAGATCAAGGAACAACTGGAAGTAGTAGATGAAGAAGTGGATAATGCAGAGATTATAATGACCACCTTGAATGGTCTCCCTAGATCATGGGACTCCTTCATTCAAGGAATGTATGCCAGAAAGAAGTTAGTCAAGTTCAACAGACTATGGGATGAATGCTCTCAAGAAGAAGCTTGGATAGCAGCTCGAGAAGAAAATATAGGAAGTGAAGATCAAGCTCTCACAGTTCACTCCAAGAAAAGCAGAAGAAACTCTCATCACTCCAAAGGTAAGACCTTTCACCAGAAAGATAACTTTAGAAAGGACTTATCAAAATTAAGATGCTATACATGTGATGAAAGAGGACACTTTGCAAAAGACTATCCTAGAAACAAGGTTAACTCTCATAAGAAGAAGGGAAACAAGAGAAGACATCATGCTCATGATGCAGAGGATGATGAACTTTCCAAGAAGAGAACCAAATATGAAAGTGAATATTCTTCTAGTGATGAATAATATGTTTTGATTTCCGCTCTTATGGGAAACATTACTCATGGAAGCAATGATTGGCTTATAGATAGTGGGGCTTCCAAGCATATGACATGATTCAAGGAATCCTTTGTGAAAATTTCAGAACATGAATCACCTCACAAGTTGAAGCTAGGAGATGACTACCAGTATCCAATAAAAGGTAGTGGGGAATCCTCCTACAAGCTAGACTCTAGAAAATCAATGATAATGAAAGAAGTATTATTTGTACTAGGACTAAAGAAGAACCTTCTCTCCATATCTACATTAGATGCAAAAGTAATGAGGGTTGCATTTATAGATGGTCAAGTCATCATGTGGCCAAAAGGAAAGATTATCAATGATGCAGTAGTGATTGGAGAATAAGAAGGAGGTTTGTACAAATTGAAGGGCCATCCAAAACAAGCACTGGTCCATGACACAGTAGAGCCAAATGAACTTTAGCATAGAATACTTGCACATGTGCATTATAGAGCACTACCACTTGCAAGCAAAGCTGTTGAAGGTCTTCCAGAAATTCAAGCAAAACATGATGGGGTCTGCAAAAGGAAAGAAGACAAAGAAGAAATTTCCAAGTAGCGAGAGCAAAGCAAAATGAATCTTGGAAATCATCCACTCCGATATATGCGGACCAATTTCATCAATCTCACTAAGCAGGTATGTATATTATGTTTCTTTTATTGATGACTTTTCCAGGAAGACATGGATTTACTTCATGAAGAACAAAGATGAAGTTTTTAGTAAGTTCAAAGAATTCAAAGCCTTGATCAAGAGTCACACAGAAAAGAAGATCAAGACCTTTCGATTAGATAATGGTGGAGAATTCACATCAAATGAATTCAAAGAGTTATGAAAAGACTCAAGGATTAAGAGGGAGTTGTCCACCCCATATAATCCACAACAGAATGGGATTGTAGGAAGAAAGAATAGAACCATCATGGAAGCTGGAAGAGCAATGATTCATGATCAAGATCTTCCTATGCATCTATGGGAAGAAGCTGCCAGAACAATGGTGTATGTATAGAACCATACTCCACATAGAGTACTTGAGAACAAGACTCTTGAAGAAGTCTTCTCCAGCAAGAAACCAGAAGTCATCCATCTCAGAATATTCGGCTGTCCTGTGTACATACACATTCCAAAAGAGAAGAGGACAAAATTGGATCCTTCAGGAAAGAAGGGTATATTTGTGGGATACTCTGAAAGCTTTAAGGCTTACATAATATACTTCCCAGGATTCAAGAAGATTGACATTAGTAGGGATGTGACATTTGATGAAGACACATCTTACAACAAATCCAGAAAGAAGCCTACTGAAGAATCTGAAGAAGCAGAAGCACCTAGAATTTATGATACAACCATGAATGAAGAAGTTCAAGAAGAATATTGAGAATTTGAAGAACCACAAGAACCTATAGATCCACCTCAGGATAAGAATCCTCACAAGAGGAAACCTGCTTGGGTACGAGAAGCTATCCAAGGTGCGGAAAGATATGGGGCTCTAGAAGAGAATCACAGAGAAAGAAAGAGAACCAGATCCTGCTCCGGGTATGTAGCATTACTATGTGATTTCATTGATAAAGAACCTTCCAATTATGAAGAAGTAGTAGAATGGAAAGAATGAAAGGATGCTATGATCTTAGAGTATCAATCGATCATGAAGAATGATGTTTGGGATGTTGTCCCAAGACCAGAAGGGAAGTCAATTGTAACTTCCAAATGGATCTACAAGATCAAGCATGCTGCAGATGGTAGCATAGAGAAATATAAGGCAAGATTTGTGGCTTGTGGTTTCTCACAGAAAGAAGGAATAGACTATGAAGAAACCTTTGCACTTGTAGCCAGATACACTTCCATCAGATCAATACTTTCTCTAGCTGCAGTGATGAAATGGAAGATACACCAAATGGATATCAAGATTGCTTTATTGAATGGTGTAGTGGAAGAGGAAGTGTATGTAGAACGACCACTTGGTTTTGAGACACATGACAGGGAGTCTCATGTGTGTTGATTGAAGAAATCCCTGTACGGTTTGAAACAGGCACCCAGGACTTGGTACAGTAGAATTGATAGATTTCTATCCAGTTTGGGATTTACTAAGAGTAAAGCAGATTCCAACCTTTACTACAAGGTTGAAGATGACAACCTAGTGATGCTCCTACTATATGTAGATGATCTGTTTGTAACAAGTATGGATGGGTTGATTGCTGATATGAAGAGGAAGCTTGCTGCTGAGTTTGAAATGAAGGAATTGGGTATGATGCATTATTTTCTAGGCATGGAGGTGTGGTAGAATGCAGATGGAATTTCCCTAGGACAAGGGAAATATATAATAGAGATCCTAAAGAGGTTCGAGATGATGGAATGCAAGGCTATGGCCACACCTATGGCATCGAACTTGAAGCTATTGAGTGATGCTTCATCAGAGACGGTTGATGCTATGATGTATCGTCAGATGATTGGGTCCTTGATGTACCTGACGAACACGAGACTAGATATTTTCTTTGCTGTGAACACCTTGAGCTAGTTCTTGACAGATTCGAGACATGTTCACTTGATTGCTGCAAAGCATATTCTGAGGTACCTGAGTGGTACAGTTGATTATGGGCTCAAGTATGATGCAAATTAGAAGATTAACCTAGAGGTTTATGTTGATTCAGATTGGACAGGCAGTGCCATCGATAGAAAGAGCACTTCATGGTGTTGCTTCAATATGGGATCAGGTGTGATCTCTTGGTTTAGCAGGAAGAAATCCTATGTGGCACTAAGTATAGCTGAAGCAGAGTATGTCGCAGCTTGTTCAGCTAGTTGTGAGGCAGTATGGATGAGGAAGCTACTGTCTAATTTATTTGATCTCCAGTTGGATGCTACTTGTATACATTGTGACAACTAGAGTTGTGTGAAGTTGTCAGAGAACCTGGTGTTCCATGACAAGTCGAAACATATCAAGATCAAGTATCACTATATCAAGGATATGGTGCAGAGGGGAGTAGTGAAGCTCCAGTATGTTGTAACAGATGAACATATAGCTGATGTATTGACGAAGCCATTGGCCAGAGTGAATTTTGAGTACTTTAGGGAGAATATTTTTGTTCTCCAGATCGAGGTCCCTTCCAAGGGGAAGTGATGAGTCCGTGAGCCATTCTGACATGGTGAGAGGATTGGTTCCTTCCATGGTCAGATGTAAGGGCTGAGCCATTCTGTCATGGTGAGAGGATTGGTTCCTTCCATGTCAGATATGAGTGTTGAGCCATTCTGATATGACTTTAGGATTGGTTCCTACATGATTAGATATAAGGGCTATTACCGTTCATGGAATAGAGGTTCCTAGTCAGTTACCAGGAATACTTGGTCTAGGA
This sequence comes from Pseudotsuga menziesii, assembly GCA_001517045.1. NCBI lineage: Eukaryota > Viridiplantae > Streptophyta > Pinopsida > Pinales > Pinaceae > Pseudotsuga > Pseudotsuga menziesii. The sequence continues at coordinate 209,676 of LPNX011195336.1, read as the reverse complement.
CTGAGGACCATTCTGATATGACTATAGGATGTGTTCCTACATGATCAGATGTGAGTGCATGGCCATTCTGATGTGATTGAGGGATGTGTTCCCACTTGATTAGATATAAGGGTTGTTGCCATTCTCTTGGAGAATGTAGGCACCTGGTCAGTTACCAGGAACCCTCAACTTGGGGTTGAGAGCCCTTCCATCATGGTTGCAAGTTGTGTTCTCGCATGGGTGGATGTAAGTGCTGAGCCCTTCCACTATGGTTGCAGGATGTGTTCCCGCATGGGTGGATGTAAGTGCAGAGACCTTCCATCATGGTTGCAGGATGTGTTCTCGCATGGGTGTATGTAAGTGCAGAGCCCTTCCATCATGGTTGTAGCATGTGTTCCTGCATGGGTGGATGTAAGTGCAGAGCCCTTCCATCATGGTTGTAGGATGTGTTCCCACATGGGTGGATGTAAGTGCAGAGCTCTTTCATCATGGTTGCAGGATGTGTTCCTGCATGGGTGGAAGTGCAGAGCCTTTTTAGCATGGTTGTAGGATGTGTTCCCGCATGGCTAAATGTGAGTGCTAGTCCTTTCTGATGTGACTATAGGATTGGTTCCTACATGATCAGATGTGAGTGTTGGGCATGCCTTTTTGACATGGTGTTGGATGTGTTACTCTCATGGTTAGATGTAAGTGCTGGGTGGGCCATTCTGACTTGGTGTCAGATATAAGTGTTGAAGAAGACCTACATGAAGGCTAGGCCTACAACTAGCATGAAAAAGGGCTGGCTCTGTAGAAATTCCTGTGATGAGAAGAATCATGAGATAGCACCCGTGATGATCTAGTGATGATGATCCAGGAGTGATGATGCAAATCGAGTGATGATCCGGATCCAATGATGATGATCCAGAACGAGTGATAATCCAGATCCAGTGATGATCCAGATCGAGTGATGATCTAGATCCAGTGATGATGATCCAAATCAAGTGATGATCTAGATTCGAAGATGAACATGACTTGAAGATGAAGATGACTTGAAGACAAAGATGACTTGAAGATGCAGATGATGAGATGATCTAGAGAAGAAGACCAGTGATGAAAATTGTGTCAAGAGAATACCTTCCTAGTTAAGAGGGAGTGCTGATGTAATTGTAACTTTGGAATGTATTCACTTGTATTTCTTATATATTGTAACCCAATGTTTTTTCCAGGATGTACTTGAGTCATGTCATGCCTTGATGTTCCTATCAGGAGGATCTATAATGTAAACAAGTCATGTCAAGTCATTGTGGGTAACCATCCTATTGATTAAGGGTTAAATTCCCTGCAGTTCTGGGGCACTAGGGTTATTAGACTCACCTAGTGAAGTCGGCCCTATTTGAGTTTAGTCAAGTTGGGAATTAGTATAAATAGAGAGCTAGCCTCTCTATTTATCACACACTCACTCACACTCAGTTGTAGCACATAGTTGAGGAAGAGAAAGACACCAGGGTAAGGAAGAAAGAGGTTACTGCTGTCAGGAGATAAGCTTACTGTTTTGGGGTTTTACTTTGGTGTTGATTCTATCTCTGAGGAAGTTGCGGGGTTTTCTTCATTTATGGTTTCCCTGACAAAAAACACTGTGTTCATTGTCTCTTGTGTTTGATTGTTGTGCTTGTTGTTCTCTCAGTCAAAGATCCTAATGTTATGCCAGCTTAATGTTAAAAATCTAACAAATCAATGGTGTGAATTGATTGGTATGGAACCAATATTGTGGAACTAGAACTACAGAACCAGGAGTGCAAAAACTCTGATTTGTTGAAGAAAGAAAATTGCAGAATCCCCGAGTTGCAGAAAATGATAATTATGGAAGAATCCAAATGATGAAGATATGTTGCAAAAACTCATGACTACTTAGTGATTGGACTTCTTGTTTGTCATAAGGCATCGAGCGATTTGATCAGTTATGGAAATGGAGTGTTAGACATATGAACAAGTAAAGGGTTTAAGGACAGATATGTATAAAAGGATGTGCATGATGAATGGATGGTTGAGCTCTCTACAGACAGAGAGATGGTGCATGGATCGTCCTCAAAGTGGGGATTGCAGAATGACAGAGGACTCTGAGTTCTTTCAAGAATATACAGAACATAGACAATGAGGGGAACCAAGATGCATAAGCAAATCCATAAGTAGATCAAAACATAGTTGGTATGCATTGTTATATCTGTTTTTCTACATATTGTAATGAACATGTTTAAATCTGAGAAACAAGGGTGGTAGGGTGGTGTTAGGAAAAACATGTTGTCTTCTCTGTACAAGCTGGAGCCTGTACAAGTGGAAGTTGGTGCTTCCAACAAGTAGTAGCTGGAGAATTTTATCTTAGTGGGTGCTTAGGAAAACATTAGGATTGGTGCTCTCCACAAGAAGGAATTTGTAAACAAAGGTTTCAACCTCATTTGAGTAGGTGCTCAAATAAAATGAATTTTTGTCCATTTGTATCATGTGTATGTGATTGATGATTATAAATCCTTATGTTATACTTGTTGCATTATCATAACTGTAAATCTGTAATCAGTAACAATACTTTAAATATTGGAAATGGTTTAAGCTTTAGAAACACTGATTCACCCCCCCTATCAGTGTGCCATTGTGTCTAACATTATGTGTATATCCAAATGAGTGAGGCGCATGCCCTATTTATACTAATCAAGGGAGAATCCTAATAACCTAATAGGTTTGACTTCTCCTCCCAAACAGGGATGACTTCTCTTGGGGAACTCCAAAATACATTTTAATAATACTTTTGTGGGTACTACTGACCCAAATTACAACGGAGGTTTTACCTCAAGAATTTACATGACCAATTACATTAATGACATCCCTAATCAGAGGAACAATATAATTTAATGGGGTAATAACAATAATAGTACAAAATAGAATATCTTTCACAGTTAGATTTCTTTAACACTCCCTCTTAACAAGGAGGGTATTCTATAACACATCAACACATCTGTACAACTGGCTGGTAAGTATATACGTCATAGGAAATTTTCACAACTATATCAAAATAGTCACAAGTATCACATCTGATCGCATCGCCATGAACATCACATATTATCACATCATCATCACATCTCATTGCATCATCATGAGCATCACATCTCATCACATTGCCATCACATCTCATCACATCGGCACAAGCATCACATCTCATTGTATTATCATTGCATCATCACGGGCATCACATCCCATCACATCACATCATCATGAGAATCACATCTCATTGCATCAAATCATCATGAGCATCACATCTCGTTGCATCACATCACATCACCTGCAATAAACACAACATTCACAACTTAATGTGAAATCACCCACAACATCAAAATATGCTGGGTTTCCTGCAAATGAATGCAGGACCACAACATGTGCAAATGAATATGAGACCACAACATCTACAAATGAATTCTAGACCACAATGTATGCAAATGAATGTTGGACCACAACATCCACAAATAAATGCCATACCACAATTTCTACAGATGAATTCCATACCACAACATCTGCAAATGAATGACGAAGCACAACGTCCACAAATGAATGCTGAAGCACAATGTATGCAAATGAATGCCAGACCACAATGTCTACAAATGAATGATGGACCACAACATCCACAAATTAATGTTGGAGCACAACATCTGCAAATGAATGCCAGACCACAATGTCCACAAATGAATGTTGGACCACAATGTCTCCAAATGAATGCCAGACCACAACCTCTGCAAATGAATGCTGGACCACATTGTCTACAAATGAATTTCAGACCACAACATCCGCAAATGAATGTTGGACTAAAACACTTGCAAATGAATTCCATACCATAACATATTCTATAGGCACTTATTATACCATCTCATCATCAATAATAATTCTTATCATCACTCCCTCTTACCAGGGAGGTCCTTTCGAACTACACTAAGCTTGTCTCTAAAATATTCAAACTTCACATGAGACAGAGGCTTAGTTAACACATATGCATCTTGTTCCTCTGTAGGAACATATTGGATCTTTATGGCTCTTCTCTGCATCGTATCTCGGATGTAATGATACTTAATTTCTATGTGCTTTGACTTACCATGAACATCGGGTTTTCTATTAACTTGATGCAACTTTGGTAGTGAAAATAAATATTAGTTGCATCCATTTCGATATCAAACAATCATGATAACAATTTACGAAGCCATACTGCTTCACTACAGGATGAACATGCTGCAGTGTATTTATCCTCCATTGTACTGAGCGCAACACTGGTATGCTTTCTACTAATCCATGAGATCACACCTGATCCCAAACTAAAACAACATCGTGAAGTGATATTTCTATCTTAAACACTTCCTGCCTAATCTCAATCAATGTAGCCACATAATATGAACTCACAATCGGCTGTATATGTGAGGCCATAATCTAATGTACCCTTTAGGTACCTCAACGCATGTTTTACTACAACTAAGTGAACATGCCTAGGTTCTACCATATACTGACTTAAAGTGTTCATGAAAAAACATATATCTGGTCTTGTATTTGTTAAGTACATGAGTGAGCCAATAATCTATCTATATAGTGTGACATCTATAATTTCTGAAGAGTCGTCATTTAGGAGCTTCAAGTTTGTCACCATCAGAGTGTTCATTGCCTTACAATCTAACATCCCAAATCTCTTTAGGATATTGACTAAATATTTTCCATAGTTTAGGAAATTTCATTTGGAAACAACCATACTTCAAATCCTAGAAAGTAATACATCATGCCAAGATATTGCATTTTGAATTATGTCGCAATATTCTTCTTACATTCACTGGTGAGCTTCTCCTTTCCTGTTAAAAATAGATCATCAACACATAGTAGTAATATCATGAATCCTTCATCTTCAACCTTATAGTAAAAGTTGGAATCTGCTTTACTTTTGGTAAATACTAGGCTCATCAAGAAGTCATCAATTCTTTTGTACCATGCTTTGGGTGCTTGATTTAATCCATATAATGTTTTCTTTAGTCGAAACAAATGTGTTTTCTTATCATGTGCCTCAAAACCTGGAGGTTTCTCAATATACACTTCTTCTTCTATAACACCATTTAGAAAGGTTGTCTTTACATCCATTTGATGTAATTTCCATTTCATTGTGGAGGCCAAAGCAAGAATGGTTCCGAATGAGGTATATCTAGACACTGGTGCAAAATTTTCTTCGTAATCAATCCCTTCTTTATGAGATAATCCTCGTGCGACAAATCTTGCTTTGAACTTTTCAATACTACCATTAGCTGAATGTTTTGTCTTGTAAATCCATTTTGAAGAGACCACTGACTTATCATTTGGTCTTGGCACCACTTCCCAAACATCATTCTTCAAGATAGATTGGTATTCTTAAATCATGGCATCCATCCATTCCTTCTTCTTTGAATATTATTCAAAACATGTAGGTTCTTCGTCAACAAGATTACACATTAATGCTACATAGTTGGAATGGAGTCTTAGCCTCTTACTTCCTTATGGTGCACCATATCTTTATGCTTCTTGAATTATATCATGAGCCCAAGATGGCCTTTTCCTTGTTGATATTGTTTCATGATGTGTCTCTGTTATAGCTGATTTTACCACACATGGTGAATCACACTTTTATGGTCTTCCCTGTCCCTATGCAGACTCCTTGGACCCCATGGACCATTTTTTTCCTTTGATGTTTCCTTGATCATCCCTAAAAACATGTAAAAGTTTCCATACGTGACTTTTAAACCCTTTATCGTGTATATACGCGGGTTTGACCCCTAAAACCGCATACATCGGGATGTGTGCAAAAGGCCAAATTCTTTTGGAGTTTTCCTTCATGTGGATCCAACTCACTTGTCTCCTGGCCTTCCATATGCCTTGAGATTGCTCGGATTCGACCTTTCATTACCCCATTGAAGAGCTATATAAGGAACCCTTTGGATACATTGAAGGCATGAGAAATTGAGAGCAAGAGAACGATAGTCAATTGTTGCAAGAACTTGTGCTTGAGTCTACATCCCCTTTGTCCCTTGGAGCACTTTTGTGTTCTTCCCAAGCTTACCTTTTGCTTGTGAGCTTGCTATTGAGAGATGGAGGATTGAAGTGGTGGAGGCCCAAGTGGGGGACTCAGTTTCTCCGATTCGCAGATGTGTCGACAGAGGTTGTATTCATTGTAATCTCTGATTTTATATTAATAGAAATATCTTTTCTTGTCCAATAATGTGTGTTTGAATGAATATTTTATCCATGGATGATTTCAAATGATTATATGTTGTTGATTATATATGCTAGAGTAGAGCTAACACAATTATATATAGTATGCTTGTCTTGTTTATTGAATGTTGAGGAAGTAATTTATCAATTCAAGATGAAGTTGGAAAGCTCAACGGAGATCTACATCAACTGTCCGGAATAAGGTATGAATCGAGATCCTTTAGTGTTAGTTGTTTGGTTTCTCTTGCATATAGGAAAGGATTGATTTTTGGAGTTAAGCTGTTTGTTGTGGTACCCCAAGCTATAGGAATTTCTCTCCGTAACAGAATTGGCGACTCTGCTGGGGAGTTCCTAGTAGTTGTCCTTTGGGGGTTTTTATCGGCATTCAATGTTCTTGAATTGCTCTTATTTCTCTGTTTCTGAGTTGGGTATGGGGGAATGTTTTCCTGGTAGTGTCTTATTGGTGTGAAGTTTGTCTCAGTTTATCAATTTTCCTTCATTTTTATACATTTCTCTTCCTATATGTGAGTTTTTTACTCACAGTCGTGTATACATGTGGCTTTGACTACAGTATCCGCATACATATGCGGTTTTACTGCGAACAGTCGCATATGCCCTTAGTTTTTCCTTCTAGAGGAATATTGATTGTTGCTGGGTGAATTTTGATGATTGCTGAGTCTCCTTTGATACTGCTAGAGTCTGTATAGACCTTTGTTTCTGACCAGAGACACCTTTGTTTAGGGTAAATTTATTTTTTAAGAATGCTCTTGTCATTGCATTTTAGATTTTTTGTTTTGGGATTAGTGCATTAGATTTCTTTTACCTTAGTACTTTGTGTGAGTGCTATTTGATTGTGCTTGCCATGTTTGGGGGTAGTAGAATCATTCTTTTGTTTTAGTATCTCATTTTTATTCAAAAAGTCCAAAATTTTTTGCTTCTTTGCATCATTATGCATTGCACTTTGCACTTTGCATGGTACTTGCACTAGGTTTGCTTAGAGAAGTACTAGTTAGGCTTTCATATAGGAATGAATGCATTTCACATTTGAAGAAGAATTTTGCATTACACGTAGTAGCATGCCTTGTTTTTCATTCGACACAATGCATTTGCAATGATTGTTAAGTGTGCATTTTACTTCATGTTGCGTCATAACACCATTGGTTGCACGTCCATCTACCTTTTTTGAGTAATAAAGCCAAATAAAATCAACGCTTAATTAAAATGGATTAGACTATTTTCTTTGATAGGGTACACCAACAAGATTAGGTTTTAGGGTCTTGGAATAGTTCATTGTGAGTAAATTCTCCAAGACCACTAAACAACAACATGTATGTGTCTATCCAGGTGAGAGTGTGAAATTCCTTGGTATAATTAGTGTTTCTTAGGATCCTCCTCTTACAAGGGAGTTAAGCACGAGGCACTGTGAGTGGTTATTGATTGGGATGACCCCTAGTCTTAACTGAGTAGCACCGAAGATATTTCCAGGATTGTATTTGTATCTGGGGGCTCTTTCGAGAGTTTCGGGCTTTGCTACCCTGCCCATACAGTCAATCCTGCCTGCGACTGTCTGCTTGAGAATTGATTATATTGAGGTGACCTTAGTTGCCTTACCTAGGTTATTAAGGGGGTACTTTGCAGGGGTTATTCTGCGGGTGTCCCGGCCAGGTTAGGGTCGGACAGCATAGTCGCTATATGTGTTGAAGCTGAGGGCCACAATAATTGCTTACGAACCTCCACTTGTTGTGTATGGGAGTCTCAAGCCTCTCCTAGGTGAGACATACCTGCTTCTTTCGAGAGCTCACATATCCTACCCTTGTTTGATTGTGATTGGATTTAGATTATATTGGTGTATGCTCTGTGCACGTTCGCTTGCTTAGGGTTTGCATAATTTAGAGAGTCTTTTTCATTTTTTTTTTGAGTCATTGTGGATTCGGGTGCGGCTCCTCGCTGTTCTCGTCATTTAGCAGGACTTCGGCCTTCTACATCTCCTGCTCCTTTAGGAGAGAGAAGCAGACGGTCCAGGCAGACTCATACTCACATTGATTCACACACGATGGGAGATCATGAAGATGAAATTCTTGAGCTACCTTCTTCACTTCATGAGGTTGAAGAAGAAGAGCCTATCCCTACATATGATCCTTCTCCTGATATACCTACACACTCTGGGTATGATCCTTCACATGATGTACCTACACACTCTAGGTATGTTCCCTCATTCTCAGGTCACCGATATTGGATGCCGGGCTATGAGACTCATCATGAACCTGCAAGCACTAGTTATGGTAGTTATGATATGTCTGGTATTCCTACACATGATTCGATACCACATGCCGAGTCGAAGTTTGAACCTAACACTATGCCTGGGGGCATTCCTGGTCACTTCCATGTGGAGAGATTTGGGAACTCGAGTCACATTACACCCTCCATCCTGACGGTGGAGGTCACATCACATATTCATTTTAGACCTAGTGCTAGTGATCCTATTCGAATACCAGAGCCTAGACGAGTGACTGTAGGGAATACCACTTATGTGATTTCACATGTCCCTTCGTCCTCTATTCCTAGTTCTTCGAATGCTATTCTTCCCCCACATTCACATGGTCCTTTGGGACGAAATGTTGCTATGAGTCATGTGCATACTGCTGCTACTTGCGTCATTGTGTCTCAGAGTCAAGTACCTCCTATTGTATCGGGAGGTCGTATTCCTACTTTTGGAGGTCATACTGCTATTTTTGGAACATCTATTCCTACCTATGGAGTTTCTCATGAGATATCTCATGGGGATTATTATGGACCATATTATGGACCGCAATATGCACAAAGTTATTCACCTTATGGGTACGGGTATCAACAACCTGCTTACTCTCTGAATTATGGTTTTGTAGCTCCACATAGTCAAGGTACACCACATTATGGTGCTTCCATGCCACCCTACACTGGTCAAACGGGAGGAGGCTACTATGGCCATGGCCATGGTGGTTACGGTCATCAACCCTATGTGAACCAAAATTATCAGGGAGTGCCTCATAGACCTGCTCAACCTAGGCTCCCTTTCCTCGCAACGTTAAATCTTCCTGACTTGTCGAGACTAATGAATGATCTGGTATCTTATGACCTGGCTTGGCTAAATGTCCCTACGAAGCTTCCCTTGGATATTCCCAAGTTTGAGGGAAAACCAGAAGAAGAGCCGAGTGAACATGATACTACATTTCACCTATGGTGCTCTTCTAACTCCTTACTCGAAGATTCGATCCGTTTAAGGCTATTTCAATGCACCCTCACTGGGCCTGCCACGAAATGGTACATAGAGCTACCTAGGGGGGCATTCGCTTTGTTTGATGACCTAGCTATGAATTTTCTTAACCACTTCTAGCTACCAGTACGCTACGACGTTGGTACTGAACTCTTGTCGACATTTCGGCAGGATAAAGCCACACATATCTCGGACCATATCCAAGAGTGGCGTAGACGGAAGAGATTGAATAAAGCCTTCATACCGCTGGAGTTTCTCCTCGAGTGGTTCCTTAAATTGTTACTACCTTATATAGCAAAGGATGTTTCTACATCTAGAGTTCAGAATGAGGAACAAGCCATTTTTAGGGCACAAGAATTGGACTTGATTTATGCTTAGTCTAGTTTGTTATATGATATCATTCCTAATGCTCCACGTTTTAGTTTTGACCCTAAGGTCAAACCTCAACCACATACTGATGGCATTGTTGGTTGTTCGAGTACCAAACCTGTGGATTCGGTTGTGAAAAATGTCAGTCAATTATCTATCAACCAATATGCCTTAGGACAAGCCATGGCTTCGTCTCAACCCACCCAAACGGCGAGTGTTCTTGCAGTACAATTGTTGAACCAGAAGGGTAACCAGCAACCCTGAAGGAATAAAAAGAAGGGTAAAAACAATCGTAAGGGTGGGAATAAGAATGAAAATGCCAAATCTAATGAAAATAATGCCCGAAATGTTGGGGGGAAAAGCAACCTAAAAGTAAGGTTAAGTTTCCTTGCAAGTTGTGTAAGGATGATCACCTCACTCACTTGTGCCCTCAGATAGAAGAAGCCTCGATATTCATAGCGCAGGGCCCAGCTGTGCTAACCAACCCTTTAACTCATAATGAAAACATGAACTCGAGGACCCATGATTGGTTTGGTGGGAATCAAGATCCGTCGGAGGCTTGTAGTGGTCATGGTTGCATCAATATGGTGCGTGCTGCTAAGGTTGTGACTCGTGTGAAGGAGTATGGTTCGTCACAACCAGACCTTGGAAAGGAACCTGCTCCACTTGAGAGTCCTTTGCGTATTGAAAAACCTGTGCATAAACCTGAAGTTGCTTCTCGCATTCCTAAGGGAGTCCTTAAGCATTCAGGGCACAATCCTAATGCCTGAGCTGCCCAGAACTATTATGTTGTCGAGGATTTGGGCCACACTCCTTGTGCGATGTTTGCACTCGAAGTACTTCAGAGTTGTCCTTCACAAAGGAAAGCTTTACTTTCTGCTCTTGGTGTTAACGATGATAATGTTTCTCTATCATCAAATTTGAAACCGCGGGACTTCATCCTCACTTTCCTTACTATGTGTCTCTCTTGATTCACATAGAATGTCTTAACATGAACGTTAAATGCACTATGATTGACGAAGGCGTTGTTGCTTCCGAGATGTCTTTGGCATGTTGGAAGGGTTTGAGTTCCCCTGAATTGTCTAAATCCACTACCATGTTGACTGCTTTTGATGGAAGATCATTTTGACCGCACCGCATTCTTCCTTCTCTTAAGGTCCATTTGGGAGGGAAGACCGTTGCAATAGAGGTCGAGGTGGTTGATGCACCCCTTGACTACAATTTGTTGATGGGAAGGAATTGAATGTATAGTATGCAAGCTATAGCTTCTTCTCTATTTCAAGTTGTATGATTTCTGTTTAATGGGAAGATAGTTATGATCGATCAAATGTCATTCAAGAATCCTCCTGTTACCGCATCTTCAAGAGCTTCTATCCCGATTGTCCAACAGTCTCAGCTAGAATTCAAACTGGGAGTGTGGGTGTTGGCATGTATCCATCCCTTATGATAAGCTTTAGTTGTCCTGCACCCGTCCTTATGATAGGGTCTAGTTCCGATGAGGCTTCGTCGTCTGTGATATTGGTGTCTTTTTGCACAAACCATATGGAGGATCCTTGGATTCTTCCTACACTAAATCCTTCATGTGAGCCCATCGAAACGAACGTGTTGTTGCCTGCAACTATGATAGCATATCGAGCTAATCTTGGATCTGTTGCAGAGCCTAGTCCTTCCTCTTCATGGACGAAGAAGGAGGACCCTTATGTGCTGCTTGCATGGGCAGTGCAGTCTTCTTAAACACATGACTGCCTTGATAGTGTTTTTCCTTTAGATGAGGCTATTATTGAGGCTATGTCTGGGGTTGAGCAACCTTGGGAAGAGTTGCATCATAGATCTTATTTTCTTCCCGAGCTTGACCGTTTGGAGTATGAAGAATATAGGGAGATTCTTAGTGAGAGAATTGGTAGTCCCATGGTTCCGTTAAGCTCTCCTGGTCCGATGGATGATGGAAACATGGAAAATATATATCCTACCATTCCTATCAATATCTCTCGTGATCCTAGCAATATTGACAATGTCTATATTGGGGCAGGATGTTCCCATGCTGATATTCAAGAGTATACTGAGCTATTCAAATAATTTCATGATGTATTTGCTTGGTGATATGAAGAAATGCCAAGTATCGACCCTCGCTTTGTTGAACATGAGATTAAGACTTATCCCGATGCTAAGCCTGTTCGACAACGTTTGCGTGCGGTGAATCCTAGGAAAGCACCCACGATTAAGGCTAAGATAGAAAAGCTGTTGAATGCCAGTTTTATCTATCCCGTTCCCTTGACAGAGTGGGTTTCAAACCCTATTCTAGTTGATAAGAAGTAGTGAACGATCCGCATATGCACTGATTTCTGTGACTTGAATCGTGCCTGTCCGAAAGAAATTTTTCCCACACCATTTATCGATCATATTTTGGATTAGTGTGCGAGAAGCAAGGTATTTTCTTTTATGGATATATTTTTCAGATACAATCAAATACAGATTAAACCCGAGGACCAACATAAGACTGCTTTCATTTGTCCTTGGGGTACCTTTGCATATTGGAAGATGCCCTTCGGCCTTAAAAACATCGGAGCCACTTTTCAGCGGGCTATGACCTTGATCTTCCATGATCTCAAATTGATTATTGAAGTCTTTTTGGATGACCTTGCTGCTCATTCTCGTATGAGAATGCGTCATTCCTACCATTTGAGATTAGTGTTCGAAAGGTGCTGCCATTATTTGGTCAAGTTAAATCCTCACAAGTGCATCTTTTGCGTGAAGTCTGGTCACGTATTAGGGTTCATTGTCTCCAAATAGGGTATAAGAGTTGACCCTTTAAAGGTTGAGGCAATACTTCAATTGTCTCCCCCGAAAAACATTAGACATATTCAATGTTTGCAAGGCATGGAAAACTTCTTATGGAGATTCGTCGTGAATTTTTCCAATTTGACTAGAGGCTTTATGTGTCTTTTGAAGAAGGAAACTGCCTTTTGCTGGGATGAGTGAGCCCAGGAGTCCCTTGATGTGCTTAAGCGAGCATTAGCATTGGCCTCGGTGATTAGTCCACCTAACTATAGCCATGACTTTCTACTTTATGTGGTCGCGTCCATGGAGACGATTGGTATGGTTTTGGTTCAAGAGGATGAGGAGCTCCAGGAGCATGTCATATATTATCTAAGCCGAAACCTTATAGCTGCGGAGATCCATTATTTCCATGTGGAGAAGCTTTCCTTAGCTACTGTTCATGTGGTTCAAAGATTGAGACACTATATTCTTCTTCGCCAAACCTTGGTAGTTGCCCAGGTCAATCCATTTCAGTTTGTCCTCACCAGAAGGATGATAGGGGGAAAGTATAACAAGTGGATTGTCATCCTGCAAGAATTTGATCTCGAGTTTGTTTCAGCAAAATTGAAGAAATCGTTGATTTTTGCAGAGCTTATATCTGATTTCCCAAGCGAGGTGGAGGAGGAGGCTTGTGAAGATACATTTGTCGATGAGCACATATTCTTGATCTCAAATTTGGATCCATGGTATGGAGACATTATCATATATTTACAAACATTGAAGGTCCCTACTGACCTTTCACAGGATGAACGATGACGGTTATGTCATGTTTCTAAGAATTACCTCATAGTGGATAACACATTGTACTGCCGTGGGGTAGATTCCATTTTACGTCACGTTTCTACAACCCAAAAAATATTGAGAGTGGGTTATTTTTGGTCGTCAATCTTTAAAGATTGTGTTAATGTGGTCAAGAAGTGCCACCCTTTCCAGGTGTTCACACGTAATATGCGCTCACGTCCTGCCTCGTTACATCCAATTATCACCACCGGTCCCTTCACTAAGTGGGGGCTTTATTTCATGGATTGCAACCCATGAAATAACCTAAGGGGACAGCCTTGGTAGAGCCTATAAATGGGCTCTATCTTAAAAAGTACTATGCATGATTTTCAGCCAGGGCTGACTATTGTATATTATTGTACAACATTTTTGCATAGTTAGGTATTTCTTATGGTGATCGGGTTTGTTGATTAGCTTCCATTTCTTATGGCAGATGTAAAGGGAGGCTTCCATCTATATAGGATTCATGGATGGTGCAAGCCATCACACTCAACACTCAGCCTTTGCTGCTTGGGTGATTTATACTCCTATGAGTTAGGTATTGTCTTCAGGAGGCATATGTTTACGGCCCTCTTCAAACAATGTTGCTGAATATAGTGCCATTATCGAGCTTCTACGGGATGCCATTTTACATGGTGTTCTCTCTCTTGAGGTACGTCTTGATTCATAGTTAGTAGTGTCACAACTTAATGGCTTGTATCATGTTAGAGATCCAACATTATTACGGAGATTCTTACATGTGAGATTGTTAGAACGACAATTTGAAAACATAACATACATACATGTTCCAAGAATTTATAATCAAGTTGCTGACTCATATGCTAACTATGTGTTAGATTGGCATTTGTTTCAAAGACAATAATCTCATCACAAACATACATTTTTACACATGTAAATAAATAAACGGATCATCCTAAAAGTTTTTCATTAAAACATCCAAAATGTGGTAATACATAGTGTCATAATACAAAAATGGGGCTCTCGAGCCACCAAAATATAAATACATGGCAGTACAAAATGTATCACTCCTAGGTATCTAATCCTGGGGAGGTGGAGGGGGGTTTTGATCGTGGAATGTCACCACGGCTCTAGCTAGCCATCTAAATAACTGCACCCATGCTCGTGGCACACCCACCACCTGACGCTACATGGCCTCAGGAAGGTCCTCGACCTGCGCCATGGGTACCCTATGTGTTAGCCTCACGAAGTTAGTATGAATGCTTTGGAGCATCTGCTCCGCATCCACACCCGTAATGTCATCTCCTCTTCCCCTCCGCCTATGGTGAGAGAAGCCTTTAGGTCGTCATGGTCCTACATCTGCATATATATGATAGGATGTCACTATGTGTTGTCACGCAAAAACATGTCTTTTTGATTCCATATATCAAAAAACATAAAAAATTAAATAACTCAAAAATTTTAAAAAGAGGGTTGAGATTCATTACCAATGTCACTGTATGCCGATCCTGGTGGTAATGGAATGTCGGGGTATCCCTAAAAATCTATCCCCGCGTAGGGGTAATCATCGATGGAAACTATTTTCCATCGCCACCATGGAAAGAAATCAGCTGGATAGGGGTTGGACACCCTACCTCCACCCAGTCTGTGCATCGCATCTACCCAACGTTGTTGGGTCAGATCTTGAACCCCGTGAAGAGGAACGTCAACTCTAGGGCTCAATATTGGAACACGCTCAAAGAAAAATGTGCTCAGCATGCTACTGAAACCGAAGTTTCGTACTCTACCCATATTGCACTCACTGAGATGGTGTTTCATGTTGCCCAGTAGTGCAGTGCTCCAATCGTACACAGTGGTTCTCATGTACTCCACTGCATAGAACATCAAAGGCTGTGAGGCCTGGTGGAGTGAAGCTAGCCCTGCTATCCTGCCTAGTGTCAGTAGTATGGCCTTTAGGCCGAGCACCTGTATGGAATTAGTTGGGATCTAACTCCCGACCTTCTTCGTGTCTGGATAACAATACACGGCTATGTACGCATTGATGGTGAGGCCACCTTCGGACCTGCAAGATCGTAGGTTCACCACTTCTCCCCATTGGGAAAGTCCAGTAATAAAGGATATGTCCTCCACTTCTATAGTGAGGGACATCCCATCGATCTGGAAAGGCTCTGAGTCAGGATCCCAGTAGTCTACTAGCATCTACAGTAGTCTTGGTTTGGCTCTTAAGCCACCAAGACACCAAAATTTGTAGAGCCCGCATGCACGAAGATCCTATTGTGCCATTAGATCACCACATACTGCTTCTTCTACATCCCCATGCTCATGTTATCTCCATTCTAGAACCATCCTGCATGTTTAAATCAAGTTTGGGTCATTAGAAATCCTTAAAAAACTTGACCACGGCCGCATACGTGACTGTTTACTAAACAACCGCATATGTACATGACTTTGAGGGCTTTTTTCGTGTATAACCAACCCTATACGTGGAAAAATCCTCGATTTCCACGTGGGCCGAGGTGCACACTTTAGGGTGACCTAGAAATCCAAATTGACCATGGAAAATTGAAAATTTTACATGAAAATGAAAGAGCAGGGCATGGGAAATTACCTAGAAAAAATGATGGCGGATTCCGTCAGCTGGATCTCCTAGAATTCGCGTTTGAAGTTCTAAGCTCAATTAGGTAAAAATTTCAAATGTTATATGATGTTTTGAATTTTTTACTGATTATAGAAATTTTTCAAATTTTTGAAAAATTTTACCCCCTTTTTTATAGTTTGGACTATTTCTAATCCTTTTGGATTGTTGTTTAACTAATATATGATGTAGGAGACCATTCTGAATGTTGTTTCGACCATTGTTTTGACCCGTTCGTGTTGATTTCAGGTATCATGTCTAAACTGGCATATAGGTTAGGTTTCACCACCGTTTGCATTTTGCGTGACCTTATGACTGTTTCATCATAACTGTAGGTACAAACCCATTCCATCTTGTCACGAAACCTTCTTGCTATTTTAGAAGTGGCATGATTTGAATGGTAGAGCTTGACCTTACATGGGTACCCTAGTTAGCTCCTTATTTGCATTTGGTTACCATGACGACAATTTTGTCCTTTAGGGTGTGGGAGTCCGTTGTATAGTATTTCCATGACATTTCACAAGAGCCTCATACTCCTCTTGATCTTTTGCTGGCCTATTCCCCCCGGACTCCCTTATGTCAAGTTGTAATTACATTATCATGAGATTTTCCTGCCTTATTGAGCCTTATGCCGGTGCCCCTGACTTTGAGTATCAGCCATATAGCCTGAGCTTGTCTCATGTCTAGCCATGTAGAGCCATTTTATATATCCTATGCAGCTTGATTCCCTATTTTTACCGGGAGAGGACTTTCCCCTGAGTGTTGCTATCCTACACATGTATCCTTGCATTGAGCATAGGTATGTTCCACTCCTTGGAACTAGTTTGTTTTCCCATTTGACACTCATCTCCTCCTAGTTTGTAACTTTAAAGCAGTTTTATTCTTTTTCAAGCTTTTCAAATATTTGAAAAATTCCCAAAAAAAGTAAAAAACCAAAAAGCCGCACAAGGAAAGAAGTTATCTTTGGCAGCACTTGAGTCGTGTCGCCTTCGAACATAGCATTGTTTATCATATCCATTGGTTGGGTTAATAGTTTGAATTTAGGAGCTGTACTCGTTTATCTAAATTTATCTCCACCAACTGGGTTAATAGTTTGACTTTAGGAGCCTCTGTTGATGTCTCCTATGTCGCAGAGATGTCCCAGTTTTGTATATCAAGTCTATGATTCCTATATTGAGTCACCATTCCCCGTTATGCTCTTGTTCAAAGGAAGTTGAAACCTGAGTCGACCATTCCTCAGTTATCTTGACTTTGCATGTCGGCCATTCCCGGTACAGTTACTGGTTTGTGCAACTTATGATCGAGTCCTTCTACATCACACAGCTTTGCTGAGTACTTCATGTTGGATGATGGGGGATGCCTTAATGCCCTCCTTCTAGCAGATTTCATCCCATCGACTTCAGATCATTTATTCTGGGATAGGAATCTAGAGTCATCTTTGAGTGCCTTGAGTCTTGCAGTCATCAATGACAGGTTCTCTCGCCATCGACAGTTTTTTGGGAATACATCAATGTCCCCTGATCGATGGATTCTCTCAAGTGTTTGACCTCAACACATTTATTCACACTTGTTAGTTTGTACTCTAGTACCTTGATTCCCATTTTCATTATCGGTGGGTGATCTCGCATCTGTTAACGGTATACATCAATGACCGGTAATCAGATGATGGAATACTATGTTTGACCTTGACACCTCTATTCACATAGTAGGACATGTACTGGTAGTGGTGTGTGTAGAATACTTTCCAGATTGGTGGCATCTCATATATGCTACCTCCTTGATCATGCCAATGTTCATGAGATTTTAGCTCTCGTGACTTGATTCCAGTATATGTCAGACATTTCCAGCCATTATGGAGATCTTGATCTGTTATATATCTTCAGTTTTCATGGAGATCATGATCCTTTGTAGATATTCATCATGGATATTCTAATCTATGTATATTATACGTGGCGATGACCACATATGTCATATTGTATCATGCCTATTCATGGCCATTGTACTCTTATGTATCCGGGACTCGGTATGTATTTGCAGTTATATGCAGAGTTGTATCATTGTATAGTGCTGATTGGATGGCTGGTTCTTCCACTGGGTTCTTCATCACTTCATTTCTGGGATGGATTTATAATGTATTTTGGCCATCGAATGACCCCTCTGACCTCACACATTAGGGGGCATTTGTTATAGTTGATTTTGCCACACATGGTGAATCACACTTTTATGGCCTTCCCTGTCCCTATGCAGACTCCTTCGACCCCATGGACCATTTTTGTTCCTTTGATGTTTCCTTGATCATCCCTAAAAACATGTAAAAGTTTCCATATGTTACTTTTAAACCCTTTATCGTGTATATACGCGGGTTTGACCCCTAAACCCGCGTACATCAGGATGTGTGCAAAAGGCCAAATTATTTTGGAGTTTTCCTTGATGTGGATCCAACTCACTTGTTTCCTGGCCTTCCATATGCCTTGAGATTGCTCGGATTCGACCTTTCATTACCCCATTGAAGAGCTATATAAGGAACCATTTGGATACATTGAAGGCATGAGAAATCGAGAGCAAGAGAACTATAGTCCATTGTTGCCGGAACTTGTGCTTGAGTCTACATCCCCTTTGTCCCTTGGAGCACTTTTGTGTTCTTCCCAAGCTTACCTTTTTCTTGTGAGCTTGCTATCGAGAGATGGAGGATTGAAGTAGTGGAGGCCCAAGTGGAGGACTCGGTTTCTCCGATTCGCAGACGTGTCGATAGAGGTTGTATTCATTGTAATCTCTGATTTTATATTAATAGAAATACCTTTTCCTATCCAATAATGTGTGTTTGAATGAATATTTTATCCATGGATGATTTAAAATGCTTATATGTTATTGATTATATATGCTAGAGTAGAGCTAACACAATTATATATAGTATGCTTGTATTGTTTATTGAATGTTGAGGAAGCAATTTATCAATTCAAGCTGAAGTTGGAAAGCTCAATGACAATCTACATCAACCGTCCAGAATAAGGTATGAATCAAGATCCTTTAGTGTTATTTGTTTCATTTCTATTGCATATAGGAAAGGATTGATTTCTGGAGTTAAGCTGTCTGTTGTGGCACCCCAAGCCATAGGAATTTCTCTCCGTAATAGTCTCTACAGTATCTTGTGGTTCTACCATATCCTAAACTTCTGGGATAAGATCTTCTTCATCTATGGCTGGTAGTTTATTTATCTCTACTACTCTGGGAGTTTCTTGTTCTTCTTCATCCACATGGGTCTTTCTGGATTTGTGGAAGGATGTATTTTCATCAAATGTGACATCTCTGATGACCTCAATTTTATGAAATCCCAAAATATCAATGCTTTTGATTGATCATTGTATCCAACAAATATTCCCTTGTTTCCTGAGGGGTCCAACTTTGATCTTTTCTCTTTGGGAACATGTATGTACACAGGACAACCAAATATCTTCAAGTGACTGACTCGGGATTCATACCAATAAACATTTCTTTTGGAGTTTTGTTTCCAAGCACACTGCGAGATAACTTGTTCTAAACATAGACTGCAGTCTTTGCTGCTTCAACCATAAGTACATGGGTAGATCTTGATCATGAATCATGGATTTGAATGCTTCCATGATAGATCTATTCATCCTTTCTGCTACTTTATTCTTTTGAGGATTATAGGGTGTAGTAAGCTCCCTCTTAATCCCAGCTTCTTTGTAGAAGTCCTTGATTCAATTTAAGTGAATTCTCCTCCATTTTTTGATCTTAATATCTTAATATTATTTTCAGAGAGATTCTCTACAAGAGATTTGAACTCCTTGAAATTTTCAAATACTTCATCTTTCTTCAAGAAATATATACAAATATTTCATAAGCAATCATCAATAAAAGAAACATATTAGACATACCTGCTTAACGAAGTAGTTGACATTGGTCCACACAAATGTGAGTGGCCAATCTCTAGGATCCCTTTTTCTTTATTATTACTGCTTGGAGATGGATTCTTGGTGTTTTTCCCTTGAGCACATACTTCGCATACCCCCTTCATTGTTGATATGGATTTTCGGTAGACATGTTACTACCTTTCTCACAATTGGCAATGGTTTGTAGTTTACATGAGCAAGTCTTCTATGCCATAGTTCACATGGACTGATAGTACAAGCTGTGAGATTTGAGTCTGCATGCCCTTTTATTTTGTAGATCCCTCCTTCTTCAATACCTATTGCAACTGCATCATCTATAGTTTTTCCTTTTGACCACATAATAACTTCACCATCTACAAAGTCAACTCTAAATCCTTTCTTGTCTAGAGTTGATATAGAAATAAGATTCTTCTTTAGACTTGGAACAAATAAGACTTCTTTCATTTTCATAGACTTACCAGATTTCAGCTTGTAGGAAGCTTCTCTCATTCCTTTGGTAGGATATTGATAGTCATCTCCAAGCTTAACTTTGTGTGGATAATATTTCTAAGTGAGGCATGAGAGAGAATATTTGTGGCCTATCATATGTTTGGAAGAACCAATGTCTATGAGCCAAGTGTCACTTCCATGAGAGATAGATCCCGTGAGGGCTGATACTAAGACATATTCTTCATCATAATTTTCATTCTTTTTGATCCTTTCTTCATCTGAATCATTTTCTTCAGTTGCATGGGCATGGAACTTTCCGTTCTTCTTATTGAACTTGTTCTTGTTAAGTGGACACTATTTGGAGATATGTCCTAACTTATGACATGTATAGCATTCATAGGATGAGTGATCCTGCTTAAACTTCTCACCTTTTTTGAGTTCTCGTGATCTACTTGTGGGATATCCTTGATCCTTCCTTTTATTCCTTCCATTCTTTGTTTGCACAATTGAGTTTGATCTTCATATTCATTTAAATTCCCTTCTCTATTTTCTAACCTTCCTTCTTCTTGTACACATTCCTGCCATAGCTTGCTGAATTTGATTATCTTTCTTCTAGCACATATTCCTCTGATAAAGGAATCCCATTCTCTTGAAAGATCATTAAGAGTGGTCATCACAACTTTAGCTTCTTCTACCATGTCACCAATGGCTTCTAATTGTTCTTTAATCTGAGATAATTTGGAGAAGTATGACTGCATGGTTTCTTCCTTTCGCATCTTCACACCCTTGAGTTGGTTTCTCAAGGTCATTCTCCTGTTGATATTTTTCCCTTCAAAGATATTGGTTAGTGCATCAAACACTTCCTTTGGAGTATTCTTTGAGGACACTTGGGAGATAAAGTGGTTCTTAGTAGAGTTAGTTATGATCCTCTTGACTTTGATCATATCCTTCTTTTGCTTGGATTTCTCCTCTTCTCCCTCTGGTTCCTTAACCTCTTCTTTGATGTATCCTTCTAGGTCATTCTCTTCAAGGATGAGCATGATTATATACTTTCATGCTCTGAATTTATATGCTCCATCAATCTTTTCATCTAGTTTGGTACTATTTGTCATCTTTAATGAATGAGAACCTCAAATGGAAAGATAGGAGATAATACTTACTTGTTTGAAGAGATTTTTTGGATCTAGCTTTAGGATGACCTAGGGTTTGACTAAGAAACCCTAATTTTTCAGCTGAGATTACTTGTGGATATGGGAGGAGGAAAATATGCGCCTACCCAAGCCAAGCTAGATTATATATTTCTTTTTCAGAATCTGAGGACGAAACCTTAAAAAATATGATGCCATATTTTCTCCCAGTAGAAGTGATAGGTAAAAAAACAGAAAATATTGAGAATGAAAAACTGATTCGATAGAAATATGCACCCTCCTAGGGCGAGTTGAATGGTCCTTATTTTTTAACTGATCTGTGGAGGGAGGTCTCCAGAATAGTGAACCCTATCTTGTTGAGTTGTTGGAGTTTCTGCACAATGTCTTGTTTTAGGTTGACTATGATACCATGTTAAGGTTTCAAAACTAATAAAGCAAAGGATCACTGAAAGAATAAAAATAACAACAACACAAAAGAGAACACAAATATTTATCTTGGGAAAACCTTGTAGGGAAAAACCCAACAAAACTTCCTCTATATAGACTTCACCCAAGTACGGTGTAAGAACCAAAGAACAAAACTAGACTGCTTCCTCTCTTCTAGATGGTATGTTTCTTCTCACTCTAGTGCAACTGATTGAGTTCTGTGTATATCCAAATGAGTGAGGTGCCTCCCCTATTTATACTAATTAGGGGAGAAGCCTAATAACTGAACATGGCCAACTTATCCTCCCAAACAAGGTCAACTTCTCTTGGGAGACTCCAAAATACATTTTAATAATACTTTTGTGGGTACTATTGACCCAACTTACAATAGAGGTTTTACCTCAAGACTTTACATGACCAATTACATCAATGCCATCCCTAATTGGAGGAAAAACATCTATAAAAGGGGTAATAACAATAATAATACAAAATATAATATCTTATGTGGTTACATTTCTTTAACATTTGATACATTGACAAACTTATATGAGAAGAAGTCATCGAGTCAAAAGAGGGTTTTGAAGAATAAGGTTTGAGACCTAAAGATGGAGAATGAAAATATTATGGCATCGTTCTTCACCAAGATCTCTCAGGTAAGAGATCAACTTGGTAGTATTGGAGTAGTGATGGATGATGATTATCTTCTCCAAACCGTTATTGATGGTATCCCATATGCATGGGAGACATTCTTGGTTGTGGTAAATGGTCAAGAGGATAAACCTAACTTTGATAGGTTGTGGCATGATTACCTCCAAGAGGAGGGGAGAATATAGAGTAAGTTAGTGTGCACCAAGGAAGAAAATATTTCCCTCACGACAAGAATGAGTAAATAGATGAAACCATTCGCTCCAAAGAAGTTTTCTCATTCAAAGAAGAAAGAGTTAATAAATAATTTGACAAGTCAAAGGTTCAGTGCTACAATTGTCAAAAGAAGGGTCATTATGCAAGGGATTGCAAAGAAAAGAAAAATGATGAAGACCAGTTTCATGCTTCTACCACAATAGAAGAAGAAACTGCTCAGAAAAAACTTATCTGAAGAAAAAGATGATGACCATCAGAAGGAGTATTTCCCTTAGTGAAAAAGACCATTCACTCCAGTTTGCATGGGATCCAAATTCCCCTTGCAGATATTTGCTACCTATTGTATGAGATTAATTTTGCAGAGTTAAAGTTGCAGTGAAGAAACAAGATCGAGATCTAGGGACTCCAGTAATCTCTGCAAGGAAGCAGAGATCAAGAGGGAGGCTACATAAAACAATAAAAGTTAAGTATTTGTAGTTTGATTACCAAAATGATTTTTCAGATCTAAAGGGTTTTGAATGTGTTTCATTACTGTTATATAAAGATCGATATTTCTATTATTAGGAAGCATGTTATAAGGGTAACATGTTAAGCATCGGTTATAATCTTTTATTGACAAATAATAAAACTCATGTATTACATGTTATGATTATTTAAAAGGTATATGGGGTTGCATAACATTACATGAGATATGAATGGTGGTTATTTCGAGACATCAATTTAAATATGTACATAACCATGTGAACCTTTGACAGTGCATTAAAGTCTTTATATGAATGCATTTCATGGTTATGCATGTTTCTAACCATTAGAATAAATTTGACTTTTAGGTAAAAATCATATGCTTGACCTACAAGCAGAGAATGACATGTATTGAATATAGAGTCATTCCGATGGAAGATCCTGAAAGAGAGCAGGATGTTGTGAAGCCGG
>LPNX011195336.1:45780-185861 GCA_001517045.1 Pseudotsuga menziesii | reverse complement strand
ATAATATTTGGAATAGAAAGCCTAATCTAGATGAGAAGGCTACTGAAGATATTTATTTATCCTAGCTACATTCATGTATGTTTCAGACATAGAGTAGCATCAAACTCCTTGGTGGAGGACCTAGATTATGGTTCTCACGTCCTAATGGTGAGAGGGAGAAGCTAGATTCACTAGCTCCTGAAGAACCAATAAAACTATTGATGAATCTCCTACTAAGAGGAGATATGCATGGTGCTCATATACATAAGGAAGCATAATACACTGCTCAAGAATCTTGGATGATTCTTGATATTAGAGGTGTGGATGAAACCAAATATATGGATTTGTCTAGTGCAATGAACAAGAAATATCACATCAGATATGTTGCTCTAGATAGAGGATATTATAAAGCAATAAATCTTAAAAAGGTTCCTAGTCAGTTATATTTGAGACATGGTGCAGAAAGGAGTAGTATAACTCAAGTACATATTCATAGATGAGAAAAATTTCCAACATTCTTACTAAGACTCTGTCCAAAGTAAAGTTGATTACTTCTGGTACAAGCTTGGTGTAGTACATAAAGACTCCTTTAATTGAAGAGGGAGTATTGATGTGTCTCTAGAGGAAGAAGTAGATAGATTATATCCCCTCCATTTAGTCATGTGGGACATGACTCAGATTAGCTATGTAGTGGTACATGGAGCAGTTAATCCATGCAATAGATAAGCCACTAAGTTCACATATCTCAAATTAGTCATGAAGTGATACGTGTCTCAGACAACCATGTGGTGTAGTATCTATTGTGGAGTAAATCCACATGAGAAAAGACATATTAAAGTTCTCTAAGACTATTAGATACTACTAGATACTCGAAAAGAGTTATAGTATGGACTACTAGGGAACAATCAAACCTCTTGGAGAGGTCAGATAGCCATATAATTGGCTAGTGGAGCACCGTGGGATAAAAAAGAACATGAAACCACAATGAAGGTGTTCAGGCCTTGAAGAATGTAATAGATAATGGAAAGCTCATAGATAACTTCTCCAGATAATAGAAGATTCTAGTATTCAACAAAGTAGAAAACAAGTGTTGAAGATTGACAAAGGAAAGATGAGTTTTCCCTTCTATAAGAAATTTACACATTTTTAATGCGTTGTAAAAGTTTGACATGATGGATTGTAAATTCATGGTTTCTAGTTTAGGGAAACTACATGCCAGATTAGTTTCTTTATTGTAATTTATATATAATAGACCTATTATATTGTGTGCTCTCTAGCTATTGTCTTAGCATGATATTAGCTATGTATATTACAGCTAGTACTACAGAAGCAAAAGTGTTTTGCGAATAGTACTACATGTCGAGAAGTATTGTATCTTGGGAAGCTAATTGCTAGGTTAAAAGCTTGATTCTATAGCTTTCTGAAAACCCTGTGTGTTATGATAATACACATTAAGATGAAGTATCACTTCATCAAAGACATGATCCAATAATTTAAGATTTCAATACACTACTACTAAATAAGCAGATTGTAAATGTGTTAACAAAGCCTCTATCAGTGACAAAGTATAGGTACTTCCGAGACAAGCTTGATATGGTAGAGAATGCCTCCCTCACTGAGAGATAGTGCTAAATGTACAACGTCAAGAGTCATTATCTAGACTTGTGATTTTATCAAGTCGTACTTGTGAGTATATAAAGTCCTATATCCTCATGTGTTTAGGTGGTGACGTTGTAAAAAATTGTGACTATATCAAGTTAGACTTGTGAGTATATCAAGTCATTATTCTCATATTGATACCTATGAGGTGGACCTCCAATTATAGAGGTGAACTTGTTAGTATATCAAGTTGAACTTGTGAGTATATCAAGTTTTGTTTCTCATGTGGACATCTAGTGATAGTGGGTACCCATGGGGTGGGTCTTCAGTTATAAAGGTGAAATGATTTCCAGGTTGAAACATAAATGTTACATGATATATTACTAACCATGGTCATTCAATATGGACAAATATATTAAGTCTCCTCTAGAGACTGACCACCTCTAGAGTAAATTACTTTAGCATATGAATATATGGTCGAGAGTAATAAAACATGATCATATCATGTGATAATTCTTTGAAGTATAATATTATATGGTAGATAATTAAAGCTAACAGATATTGGCCATGTAGTAAGATACAAGATAAAGAGATAAACATAGAGATTAAGAATGACTACCTGAACTTGAATTGTAAAAATCTTCAATGAATATTGTTGAGCTTTATTTAAAGACTCAATGTGTGGTTCATTTAATTAAAGGAAAACACAGAGATCACTCCAATGTAAATCAATCAACATGATTCAGTTAATAATAAGTTAACTAGTAAGTGTTAAGGAATATGGACTAGTTAACTAAAAGTATTTATACTTTAGTTAAACTAGAAGATGACACTTAGGTTAATCAAAAGACGACACTTAGGTTAATCAAAAGACAACACTTTAGTTATAAAGTGTTTTTCCTGATGACACTTGAGTTAAAGCACCATGACACTTATGTTAGCATGTTAACTAAGTGACCAAACATTAAGTTAGATAATGAGTTCACTCTGATGTCAGTTAAGCACCAGTTAATGTCAAAGATGAAAGGCATGGCGCATATGATTATGCATGATGATGTTTTCTATGTAAGGAAGTATTATTCCAAGAAGGAAATTCACAATTGTGGTGTATGTGTGCACTATTGTCATGCAACCATTTGCCCTAGTTTGCATTGCAATGTTCCGGGCTTGTTATTAATGTGGTTGTCACATGGAAAGTTAAGGTACAATTGATTACTATCCTCTATTGCTCAATATGATCTCTTATCTTGCACTTAGGGTGTTGAAAGAAATATTCTTATTGTGTGAAAATTCATTCTCTTTGATCTATCATATTATACTCTAAAGAATTGTTGGTTTTTTCATCTTCATTATTTTGAGGGTTTTCCTAGTGTGCATATTGTGTTGTAGGTGAATGATTTGTGTGGTTGAACGATTCAATGATTCGTATGTTCAATATTTCATTGATAAAAGTTTTAAAGTTCAAAGCTATTTATACTTGATAAACAATCAACAATGTCTTCTTGGGTCAATCAGTTAGAATTATACCTCTTAGTCTGCTATATATATGAAATAAACCTTTCATTTGGAGCACTGTATCTTATCTTGTCTTATGTACTTAGTATAATTGTATAAGGACATTTCTCCCTAAAAGAGGCTTGCTAATTCATATATTTTCTTCATTATTGAGGCATGGATTACTCTTTCTAGTCTCTTTAAGATCTTTTCATGCTCTTTTGGGGAATTTGTTGCTTAACATTTGGTATAAGAGCTTAGAAGCTTCCAAAATGAGTCATCTTGGAATATTCACTATAAATGTTTTTCTACAAGTTTTCAGATAGCAAGACTAAAAAAAATATAGAAAAAAGGTTGAGGTATTTGTGGTACAATCTTTAGGTCCCGAGTCATTACAAGTTTGGAGATATTTTCCATGGAAGATAGGGTTTTCGACTAGTCCACAAACTAGTCTCACACATGTTTTATGGGAAAAACAGTCATATATGGGGCGCGAGGAATTCACCTTGTTTAGCAATATCTTATCACGTTCATTCATAAAGGGGAGTTCTTAATTATGAAAAATAAGGTCAATATATTGTAGTTAATGGGGGGCGGGGAATAGGGTATGGGGAGTTTATAGGTATTGGGGGGTATAAACAAGGGGTTTCTAGTAAAAATAAGGAATATATTGTAAAAATAGGGTTTGTTTAATTGGAAATATATATTGAGAGAGGGGATCAACTGTCAAAACCCCAAAATTTAAAAAAAAATTAAAATTTTTAAAATACATATAATTTCAATAAATGCAGTCACTAATTGTTTGATTAGTTATCTGTTATCGAAATTAATTATTTGTTGGTTATGTTTAGCAGTAGAACAATGCTTTTCAGTTTACTGATTTTGTTCTTTTTGCGACCATACAAAAGACACTGTCATGTAAAAACTGGGCTTACTTAGCTTCCGAGCTAATGCAGAGAGTTCTTCCTGTTTTTACAGACTGCAGGTAAGAAGCTTTGGGCATTGCTTAATAATTATTTTTAAAGCATTTGATTAAAGGATTGTCGCAAACAATGAACTCAGTAAAGAAAATAGATACTAAACAAAATTCCAGAATTTAAGGTATAATTACTTCACTGTTTCTATTCTTTTACTTCTTGAGGGATAGAATTTAGCTCAATAGTAATGATTGCAACCGTTTCCTTTCTAGTCACAATATACTATAGTCCTCAAAAGATTAAAGAAATGTTTCACGTCTAACATGGTTGTCAAATGTATGATCAAATACTTTAATTAGTTTTTTTACAGGTAGAAAAGTAAGATTAAGATCTATTTTTAGTTATCCATCTCACTAAAATATGTCATGTCTAAAAAAGAATACTATACAGTGTTAAAGAGCTTATGTATCCAATTCTTACTTTCATTCTCCCAAGTTTTAACGTAATTACAATCTCAATGCATACTGCAGTAAAATAAAAGAAGCTAGTATTAGAGGTTTAAATTTCTCTATACTATAATTGTTTGGAGAATAATCATCTATTTACAGTCAGTAATATTATTCAAATCTCAATAGAACCTTTTCATCTTTAGAGATCTAACAGATTTTCATACAAACCTGCTAGTTCCATACTACATCATTTAAAGTAAGTAACCACTATAAATATAGACTTACTTATCATGGTTAGATTATGTAAATAAAGAAATTCTTTTTCATGACTTAATAATATTCTAGTTTGAATTATTAACAGATTGGCTTAAAGAACAATAGCCAAATCTATAATAAACTGAGTCATAGTATATGTTTTTATACTTAACAAGTCTATGGATTATCTTTAAGTTTACCTTCTATCCTCTTTTACCATGATGGCTTCCTTAACTCCTTTGCATCAACAAAAATATACTTGGTTAAATATAAATCTACTTTGGTTGCTTAATTACTAGGGTATCAAGATAGATACTTGTATTAAGAGAATACCATTATTCCTTGTCTCTTAAGTTATACTCTATAAGAACCTTGTCATTTTCATGAATATAATCGTTTGATGATAGCATCGTAATATGGAAAGGAAATATGCAAAGGGTATAAGTTATAATACAAAGGTAAAGATTAAATTTTGCAATATAAATTATGAACATAATCATAAGGGTCGTATGGTTTCCCATGCCCTTGATGATTACTAACAAGATTTTGTTGTGACAATATAATGTAGGTTTCATGCTACGTGAAATTCGAGATAAGTGAACTATGGATAAACAATAAAATGATTGGAAATCATTTGTGGAATCCTTGACTATACAAAAGTTACCCGAATCGCATAAAAAAAATCTACATGATAATGTGGCACTTCCTGGTCCATGCATTTGATTGTTAAAAGGCCGCAGTCAAACCCTAACTCCGTCATTCTTCCTTTGCCTTCGGACAGTCTCTGTTCTGCTGTGATTTTCCTCAAGGCACCATCGTTATTTGCTGTGTGACAACCTCCCCATCGTTGTTCTTCCTTGAAGGTTCGTCCACTGCCTGTAGAGAGGTGTTATTGTGACAATGTTTGGCTTTTTACGAAGGCTGATGAACATACTTAGGGTTATTCTCCCTCACCGTTTCCTTGTTCAAACCCTCGACTGCAACGTCTTCCTCCTTCGTGAATGTTGAAGTATGGTTCCTTGGGATAGGGTTGGATGTGTGCTGCGCAGTTAACCCTTTCCTCCCTTTCTGCAGAAGGTTTTCTTACTGGAATTCGTGGGTGATTCACAGTTAGATGGTGGTCACGCTTTACCCAAATTTTCTGGTAAGAGGACTGTCAGTCCTTAAATTTATTCATTGAATTATTTTTAGTGTAAATAGAATCATTTATAACAGTTTTTAAATGAATTCTTCTTGTTACAGGTCGACCCCTTCCTCCGTTTGGCTATCCGAGATTAGAACAGTGGTTCAAGTTTTATGGTAAGCCTGGTTTTTAACCATGGCCGTTACTATTTGCTTGGTCCATTTGGAACAAAATGGTTGCATTGTCAAAACTGTCACCCTTGGGGTTTCAGTTTGCTTGTTACTTTCTTTTGTTGTTTTTCTAGTAGTTAATGAGGCCTTTGAGCCGCGTAAGGAGGCTCTAGTTCAGGTCGTAACTGTATTTTAGTTCTGTTGTGAGAAACTTGGAGAAGCCGTGGCTTAAGAAGTCTTTCAGACTCTTTGCTTGGCTTGACTGTGTAAATGTTAAGGTAATGAATAACTTGGAAAACAAAGGGGTTTGAAACCCTCGACTTTATAAATCTGTTAGTTTTCTTTTTTTACTTACAGGGTTAAAACCCTAACTTAAACCTAAGTTATTTAATAGTACTTTTTGGTTATCTTGTGCTTACAGTGCCTTACTGAAATCTATTTATTTATTTGTTTACTTATTATAATAATAATATTTGGGCTCGGCCATAAAAGAAAATTTACAAGATCTTGGAATTTGATCCTGGGTTAATAATATATCTCTGTAAGTTAAATTGGTTAAATTGTATTAAATAAATCGTCTTGGTAGAATGAGCATACTGTAGCTCTATTTGTTTAATTTATAATTTTTGGTGAAGTACTTGAGTAACTAACAGTTACTCTCTTTTCAAGCACAAAAATTTCGCTTGATCCTGTAATATTAAAATTGACTAGATTCCCAATATTACTGTTTCTGTACATAGTAATTTTAATTTACATTCATTGTTTATACCATACATATAATAAAATGAATATTTTGTAAATATAATACCTTATGTATCAGTAATATTATTCTTGTGATTAATTATACTTAGTTACTTTTATCTGAGAGAGTTGGAATGTTATCATTTAGTTATTATCTTGCACTATAATAAGTTTATGTTTTTATTGCAGTAAAATAGATATCTGTTATGAACAACTTTTTGTATAGAATTTATTTTCAGTTAATGTCTAAATTATAACCTAATACATTGTTTCATTAAATATATATTAGAGCTGTGTTATAAAAGTTATATCTATTAACTGTATTCTTATTTAGTTATAAACACAAAATAAATTATTATTTATCTACTGTGTCCTTACA
Organism: Pseudotsuga menziesii; assembly: GCA_001517045.1. Classification (NCBI taxonomy): domain Eukaryota; kingdom Viridiplantae; phylum Streptophyta; class Pinopsida; order Pinales; family Pinaceae; genus Pseudotsuga; species Pseudotsuga menziesii. The sequence goes on along the minus strand of LPNX011195336.1, from coordinate 178,755 downwards.
TTTTCTATATTCTATAATATCTTATTTTACATAACCAGTTAACAAATATATGATTTATTTATAATAGAACTAATCTGATTACTGCATAGTTAGTATTTTATCCTGTTAATATTTTAAGAATTATAAACTACAGTTATATATTTTGTTTATAAATAACTAGAGAAAACAGAATTTTAGTGAGTAACCTATGTACATTTATATATGTTCTTTTGTAAGAAAATCTTACTAAGAACTGAAGTACCTGCAAAATGAATTCGAAATCTAGCTATTCTGTCTTTCCATTTAAGTCTTAGATAAAACAGTCATTAAGATTGAAAGAAAATAAACTGTAAATCTATGAAGCAATTCAGGTTACTGAAAGTAACTAAATAACCAGAATAGTACAGAAAAATACTACTCCCAATACCAAGATAATTCCTCTGCAAATAACCCAGTAATACTACTCTATAATTTTACTATCATCCTATTCTATATTATCATCATATCATCCTTCTATAATTCTACCCCTGTGCTGGAGTACGGTCTGGTGAACCCAGATGTGGAAAAACACAATGGGTCTTTATTTTTCATCAACATATTCAATTGCTGATAAACTGAAACATTTACATTACTAAACTAGCTGACTCTTATGTCATATAATATAAGCATAACATTCATCAATTCACACTCATTAAAACAAAAATAGTTAAGTGACATAACCTGTTTGAACTAGAGAAACAACAGCAATGGGAGGTCGTTCCTCCCTACCAACTCCTGGAGAGCGCTCAAACAGAAACTCCTCAGGACCCCTAAGCTTGCTCTGGTCTCCCTGGCTGGAACTAGGTGCAGCAAAGTCAGATACCAGTCTTCAAACTCAGTATTAACCCAGAACTTATCAGTAAGTTCTCCCGGCTAAAAAGCTGTAATAACCAAGTTATTGCAGCATTCCTCTCAGAACAACTTTCTTACTATTTTTCCCTCTTTCTTCAATGAATTTCCTGAATAACATTCACCTGAATAAATTCTCTCTGGAAAATATATGAGCAGCCTCAGCTCTCTTCATTGAGTACTTTTAAAAGATTGCTTAGGTCTTTTTGGGTTAGTTGTCATTTAATGAGCCACCTGCTCTGATCCCACTTTCTTGGGGGTTCATGACCCTAAATATAGGGAAGTTGTCACCTGCAACTTAGGAAGTGTTTGAGGATGTTTCCACTTGTCTTTTGCCCTCCACCTAGTTCCATCCACCGGTTTGACTAGTAATCTCTTTTTAACAGCTCTCCCATGCTATTGTCTCCACAATTTATTTATTAATAATAAAATATTCTGAATTACATTCCACTTCTGTTGACTCAACTGAGTCATCAGTTCCTACTTAGCATTAATTTAACATAATGTCTCAGGAATATAATAAAAACAATTAACATTATTTTATAAAATTGGGGTATGTGACATACACACCCCCTTAAAATGTAACATCGTCCTCGATGTTACTTATTATTCATCCTCTGCAACCTCCTGGAACAGATTTGGGTATGCTTCCCGCATCTTACTTTCCAGTTCCCAAGTAGCCTCCTCAGGACTAAGGTGCTTCCATTGCACCTTCACCTGTCCAATGGCACGGTTCCATAGAGTAATTTCCCTCCTCCCGAGGATACAGTCCAGTTCCACCAGAACTTCTCCTTCTGGTTCCACCTGTACAACATTCCAATCAATCACATGAGTAGCATCATGAACATACTTTTTCAAAACAGAAATATGAAAAACATTATGCACTTTTAAGTTAGGGGGTAACGCTAGCTGATATGCAACTTGACCAATTCTGGATAAAATTTCAAACGGACCACAATAACGTGGTGCTAGTTTTGCACAACTCCCCAGTCTTAGGGAGCTTTTCTTTGGTCTTACCTTTATAAACATGTGCTCACCCACCTGGAACTCTTTGGGAGTTCTTTTCAAATCTGCTTGGCTCTTTTGCCAATCCTGTGCTACCTTCAAATTTTCCTGCACTTGTTTTACAATCTGTTCCATTTCCTTCAATAATTCAGGTCCTAACACCAATCTATCTACTGGATTATTCCAGGAGATAGGAGTGTTGCATTTACGCCCATAAAAAATTTCAAATGGACTAAACTTAGCTGATGAGTGATAGTTATTATTATAAGCAAACTCTGCCAAGTGCAAGTAGTCCTCCCACTTACCTGGCTAATCCTTAACATACATCCTTAACAGATCTTCCAGCACCTGATTCACTCTTTCAGTCTGTCCATCCATCTGAGGATGGAAAGAGGTGCTGAAATTTAGTGTTGTGTTTAATCCCTTAAACAAGGACCTCCAAAAATTCCCTGTGAATTTATAATCCCTGTCTGAAATAATAACCTTAGGTACTCCATGTAACCTAAAAATATGCTTTAGAAATATATCAGCTATATTGGCAACCTTGTAGCTAGTCTTGACGGGAATGAAGTGTGCTGCTTTACTTAACTTGTCAACCACCACCATAATTGAATCATTCTGATTATGATTTCTATGCAATCTAGTAATAAAATCCAAGCTGATTACTTCTCATTTCCAACTAGGAATAGGAAAAGGTTGCAGTAAACCAGCTGGATGTTGGTGTTCAGTTTTCACTTGTTGACAATCCAAACATCTAGCTATGTATTCAGCTACTTTAGATTTCATATTAGGCCAGAAATATTCTTTTCTTAACATGGTGACAGTGTTTTGGTAGCCTGGATGTCCTGAATAAGGTGTTTTATGAACTTCATCCAGAATCAGCAACTTGACCTTAGGCACATTAGGCACATACAGTTTGTCCTTAAATAATAAAAATCCATCTTTATTTAGACTATAACCTTTTATTAGACTTTCTGTAGGTTCTTCTTTAGCTGTAACTTGTAATTTTTTATAAAATTTCATCCTGTTTTATCCCTTCTGTCAGCTGTTCATTTAAATCAGAAGCATAACTACTGATCGTTGCTGTAAAATTCAGTTTTGTGTTTCTGCTTAAAGCATCAGCCACCTTATTTTCTTTTCCTTTTATGTGTTGGATTTCAAAGTCGTATTCACTTAAGAAGGCTAACCACCTTGCTTGTCTTGCATTTAAGTTGGGATGATCTAAAAGGTATTTCAGACCTTTATTATCAGTCATTAAAATAAACTTTCTGCCTATTAAGTGGTGTCGCACATTTTTAAAGCATGTATAACAACATCAAGTTCTAAGTCATAAGTTGCATAATTCTTTTCGTGGATCTTTAACTTCCTGGACTCATAGGAAATGACATTCCCATCTTGAGTCAGCACACCGCCTAAACCATCATTACAAGCATTGGTGCATACCATGAAATCCTTATTAGGATCTGCTATTCTTAGAATAGGCGCATTTGTTAACAAGGTTTTTAATTTCTTAAAACTTTCTTCACATTTTAAGTTCCAATCGAATTTCTTGCCTTTCTTTTGCAAGGAAGTGATTGGATTAGATATTTTCAAAAAGCTTTCAATAAATCTCCGGTAATAACCAGTAATTCCCATAAATGACCTAACATCCGTTACGTCCTTTGGAACTGGCCAATCTTCGATTGCCCGAATCTTTTCGGGATCGACTGAAATCCCTTCTTTAGTCACTACGTGACCTAAGTACTGGATTTCATCTCTAAAGAAATCACACTTACTGAACTTCGCCAAAAGCTGTTGCTCTCGCAGCTCTTGTAAGACTATCCGTTAGTGTTCCTTATGTTCTGCTTCATTTTTAGAATAAATTAAAATGTCATCGATAAATATGACAACAAATTTATCTAAATATTTATGCATTATATTATTCATTAGACACATAAAGACAGTTGGGGCGTTAGTAAGCCCAAATGGCATTACGACAAATTCTTAATGTCCATACCTTGTTCTAAAGGCTGTCTTGAAGATGTCCTCGTCTTTAATTCTTACCTGATGATATCCTGATCTCAGGTCTATCTTTGAGAACACCGTAGCTCCATGCAACTGATCAAACAGATCATCTATGCAGGGCAACGGATATCTGTTTTTAATTGTCATCTTATTTAGTTGACGGTAATCTATGCATAGTCGCATAGTTCCATCTTTATTTTTGACAAAGATGACCGGTGCTCCCCAAGGGGACACACTAGGTCAAATGTACTTCTTATCTATTAATTATTTTAACTGTGATTTTAATTCATTAAGTTCCAAAATATTCATACGATACGGAGCTTTCGAGTTAGGTACAGCACCTAGTACCAGCTCAATAGTGAAATCCAGTTCCCTCCTGGGAGGTAATTTTGGAATTTCCTCCGGAAAAACATCAGTAAATTCATTTAAAACAAGAATATCCTCTATTTTTTACTTATATTTTTCAAATTTACTTTCCTCATCTATAATAGTTACAGCATAGGATTTGCACCCTTTTCTAACTGCTCTTTTAAGTTGTAAGGCAGAAATCTGCCTAATTACAGTTTTCCTAGGAATACCCTTAACTGTTACTGGTGGTTCATTATTATTTACGCACGTAAAGGTTTTATCAAAATAGTTTAGAACTACCTTATGCTACTCTAACCAATCCATACCAATCAATAAGTCATACGAGCCAAGTGGCAGAACATTTAGCTTAACAGTAGTTTTAAAATCATTCATAACTAAAACACATTCTTTCATGTAACAGGTTACTTTCCTTTTTGCCCCAGTGGCTAATTGAACTAACCAGGAGCTATCAAACTTTTCAACAGTCAATTTACACTTTTCTACTATCTGAGGTGAAATGTAACTAAGACTAGCTCCTGGATCTATTAAAATGGTTACAGGGGTTTGGTTAACCATACCTTCTACTTCCACCATGGAAGTATGATAATCAGCTTGGCGGTTCTCCAACGTTGCATTGATTCTGGGCATAGTCCTTGCAAAATCTCCAACAGGCATTTCATCCTGCATAGTATGAATATTGCTGTTTGGCTTTTTCTGATTTGGGCAGACCGAGGCATAGTGCAGGCCATTGCACTCCCAGCACTTAACAGGATCCTTTCGTTCAAAATTCTTAGTGAAATTTCCATGATTGTTTGGAACTTCCTTGCCTTTAAAATTGCTAGAATTATTAGAATTATTAGAAACGCCATTTCTATTTCCCTAGAAGTTATTACCATTAGAATGATTTCTTTTCTTATTATTCTTGAAATTCTTCTGAGGTATAAATTCTTTCTTTTTAAACTCAGGCTGATTACTGTTCTTTTTAGCCTTCCAGTTGGCTATACCTTCTTTCTTTTTGTTCTGTTCAAAACAGAAATTTGCCTTCCGCATGGCTTCTTCCAGAGTCTTATGGTTATCATACTCGATTCTGTCCTTGATATGATATGGCAGACAGCTGAGAAACCGTTGTACTTTAGGTTTCTCATCAACTAAATAAGGTACATACCTCAACAAACTTAAGAATTTACTGTTTAAGTCCTTCATAGTCATGGATCCTAACTTTAACTCGTAAAATTTCTTAGCTCTTTCTTCATAATATTGTTCAGACATAAATTTCTTCTTGAAGTACCTTTTAAAAGTACTCCAATTAACCTCTTTTTCCTTGATAACCTTAACTCTCTTCAGATATTGCCACCATATGTCTGCTTTTCCAGAGAGATTATAGATTGCCATTCTTGCCTTCAGTTGATTTGAATAGTTACATATCTGAAAATATTTCCTCATCACGGATAACTAGGACTCTGCCTCTTCCCCTTTTTCAGTCTCTCTGTTGAAAGTAGGGGGCTTTATTTTTTTTAATTCCCTGGAAATCTCTTCATATGGCCTATACTTTTCTTTCTGTTATACAACTCAGCCTCACTACTGTCACTAGTAGTGTAACAGCTTTGTTGTTCCCTGAATCCTTCAGATGATGAACTGCTTTCAGCTTTAGCCAGTTTCATCTTTTTAGATCCTTTCTGATGGCTAGCTTCCTCAGATTCAGATCTTTTGTTCCTTCCTTCAGTCTGAAATTTTTCCATCAAAATTTGATTTAACTCTTCTTGAGTCTTCAAAATCCTTTCATTGTCCTTCTTGACTGATTCCATTTCAGTCTTCAAATCCTTTATAGTCTGCATCAGCTCTGAAGAGTGAGCAGTTACCTCTTCTAACATAGGTTCTCTGCACATTTGTCTTGTCTCGGTGTTTGGAGACTCCTCATGAGCATATTCTCCTAGATTCTCCATACCTGCCTGTTAGATTAAGAAAAAAAAAAAAATTCTGCTTCTTTACATAAAACAGAATATAGGTTAGTACATTATTTTTGCTGTTCTGTGGAAATTCGTTGGGCCACATTCAGGCCTAGTATTTGAACCATGCTCTGATACCACATGTCAAAACCCCAAAATTTCAAAAAAATTTAAATTTTTTAAAATACATATAATTTCAATAAATGCAGTCACTAATTGTTTGATTAGTTATCTGTCATTGAAATTAATTATTTGTTGGTTATGTTTAGTAGTAGAAAAGTTCTTTTCAGTTTATTGATTTTGTTCTTTTTGCGACCATACAAAAGAGACTGTCATGTAAAAATTGGGCTTACTTAGCTTCCGAGCTAATGCAGAGAGTTCTTCCTGTTTTTACAGACTGCAGGTAATAAGCTTTGGGTGCTGCTTAATAAATTTTTTTAAAGCATTTGATTAAAGGATTGTCGCAAATAGTGAACTCAGTAAAGAAAATAGATACTAAACAAAATTCTAGTATTCAAGGTATAATTACTTCACTGTTTCTATTCTTTTACTTCTTGAGGGATAGAATTTAGTTCAACAGTAATGATTGCAACTGTTTCCTTTCTAGTCACAATATACTATAGTCCTCAAAAGATTAAAGAAATGTTTCACGTCTAACATGGTTGTCAAATGTATGATCAAATACTTTAATTAGTTTTTTTTACAGGTAGAAAAGTAAGATCAAGATCTATTTTTAGTTATCCATCTCACTAAACTATGTCATGTCTGAAAAAGAATACTATACAGTGTTAAAGAGCTTATGTATCCAATTCTTACTTTCATTCTCCCAAGTTTTAAGGTAATTACAATCTCAATGCATACTCCAGTCAAATAAAAGAAGCTAGTATTAGAGGTTTAAATTTCTCTATACTATAATTGTTTGGAGAATAATCGTCTATTTACAGTCAATAATATTATTCAAATCTCAATAGAACCTTTTCATCTTTAGAGATCTAACAGATTTTCATACAAACCTGCTAGTTCCATACTACATCATTTAAAGTAAGTAACCACTATAAATATAGACTTACTTATCATGGTTAGATTATGTAAATAAAGAAATTCTTTTTCATGACTTAATAATATTCTAGTTTGAATTATTAACAGATTGGCTTAAAGAACAATAGCCAAATCTATAATAAACTGAGTCATAGTATATGTCTTTATACTTAACAAGTCTATGGATTATCTTTAAGTTTACCTTCTATCCTCTTTTACCATGATGGCTTCCTTAACTCCTTTGCATCAACAAAAATATACTTGGTTAAATATAAGTCTACTTTGGTTGCTTAATTACTAGGGTATCAAGATAGATACTTGTATTAAGAGAATACCATTATTCCTCGTCTCTTAAGTTATACTCTATAAGAACCTTGTCATTTTCATGAATATAATTGTTTGATGATAGCATCGTAATATGGAAAGGAAATATGCAAAGGGTATAAGTTATAATACAAAGGTAAAGATTAAATTTTGCAATATAAATTATGAACATAATCATAAGGGTCGTATGATTTCCCATGCCCTTGATGATTACTAACAAGATTTTGTTGCGACAATATAATGTAGGTTTCATGCTACGTGCAATTCGAGATAAGTGAACTATGGATAAACAATAAAATGATTGGAAATCATTTGTGGAATCCCGGACTATACAAAAGTTACCCGAATCGCATAAAAAAATCTACGTGATAACGTGGCACTTCCTGGTCCATGCATTTGATTGTTAAAAGGCCACAGTCAAACCCTAACTCTGTCATTCTTCCTTTGCCTTCAGGCAGTCTCTGTTCTGCTACGATTTTCCTCAAGGCACCGTTGTTATTTGCGTGTGACAGCCTCCCCATCATTGTTCTTCCTTGAAGGTTCGTCCACTGCCTGTGGAGAGGTGTTATTGTGACATTGTTTGGGTTTTTACGAAGGCTGATGAACATACTTAGGGTTATTCTCCCTCACCGTTTTCTTGTTCAAACCCTCGACTGCAACATCTTCCTCCTTCGTGAATGTTGAAGTATGGTTCCTTGGGACAGGGTTGGATGTGTGCTGTGCAGTTAACCCTTTCCTCCCTTTCTGCAGAAGGTTTTCTTACTGGAATTCATGGGTGATTCGCAGTTAGATGGTGGTCACGCTTTACCCAAATTTTCTAGTAAGAGGACTGTCAGTCCTTAAATTTATTCATTGAATTGTTTTTAGTGTAAATAGAATCATTTCTAACAGTTTTTAAATGAATTCTTCTTGTTACAGGTCGAACCCTTCCTCCGTTTGGCTGTGCGAGATTAGAACAGTGGTTCAAGTTTTATGGTAAGCCTGGTTTTTAACCATGGCCATTACTATTTGCTTGGTCCATTTGGAACAAAATGGTTGCGTTGTCAAAAATGTCACCCTTGGGGTTTCAGTTTGCTTGTTACTTTCTTTTGTTGTTTTTCTAGTAGTTAATGAGGCCTTTGAGCCGCGTAAGGAGGCTCCAGTTTAGGCCGTAACTGTATTTTAGTTCTGTTGTGAGAAACTTGGAGAAGTCATGGCTTAAGAAGTCTTTCAGACTCTTTGCTTAGCTTGACTGTGTAAATGTTAACTTAATGAATAACTTGGAAAACAAAGGGGTTTGAAACCCTCGACTTTATAAATCTGTTAGTTTTTTTTTTGTACTTACAAGGTTAAAACCCTAACTTAAACCTGAGTTATTTAACAGTACTTTTTGGTTATATTGTGCTTACAATGCCTTACTGAAATCTATTTATTTCTTTGTTTACTTATTATAATAATAATATTTGGGATCGGCCGTAAAAGAAAATTGACAAGATCTTGGAATTTTATCCTGGGTTAATAATATATCTTTGTAATTAAATTGGTTAAATTGTATTAAATAAATCGTCTTGGTAGAATGAGCATACTGTAGCTCTATTTGTTTAATTTATAATTTTTGGTGAAGTACTTGAGTAACTAACAGTTACTCTCTTTTCAAGTACAAAATTTTTGCTTGATCCTGTAATATTAAAATTGACTAGATTCCCAATATTACTGTTTCTGTACATAGTAATTTTAATTTACATTCACTGTTTATACCATACATATAATAAAATGAATATTTTGTAAATATAATACCTTATGTATCGGTAATATTATTCTTGTGATTAATTATACTTAGTTACTTTTATCTGAGAGAGTTGGAATGTTATCATTTAGTTATTATCCTGCACTATAATAAGTTTATGTTTTTATTGCAGTAAAATAGATATCTGTTATGAACAGCTTTTTGTATAGAATTTATTTTCAGTTAATGTCTAAATTATAACCTAATACATTGTTTCATTAAATATATATTAGAGTTGTGTTATAAATGTTATATCTATTAACTGTATTCTTATTTAGTTATAAACACAAAATAAATTATTATTTATCTACTGTGTCCTTACATTTTCTATATTCTATAATATCTTATTTTACATAACCAGTTAACAAATATATGATCTATTTATAATAGAACTAATCTGATTACTATATAGTTAGTATTTTATCCTGTTAATATTTTAAGAATTATAAACTACAGTTATATATTTTGTTTATAAATAACTAGAGAAAACAGAATTTTAGTGAGTGACCTATGTACATTTATATATGTTCTTTTGTAAGAAAATCTTACTAAGAACCGAAGTACCTGCAGAATGAATTCAAAATCTAGCTATTCTGTCTTTCCATTTAATTCTTAGATAAAACCGTCATTAAGATTGAAAGAAAATAAACTGTAAATCTATGAAGCAATTCAGGTTATTGAAAGTAACTAAATAACCATAATAGTACAGAAAAATACTACTCCCAATACCAAGATAATTCCTCTGCAAATAATCCAGTAATACTACTCTATAATTTTACTATCATCCTATTCTATATTATCATCATATCATCCTTCTATAATTCTACCTCTGTGCTGGAGTACGGTCTGGTGAACCCAGATGTGGAAAAACACAATGGGTCTTTATTTTTCATCAACATATTCAATTGCTGATAAACTGAAACATTTACATTACTAAACTAGCTAACTCTTCTGTCATATAATATAAGCATAACATTCATCAATTCACACTCATTAAAACAAAAATAGTTAAGTGACAGAAACTGTTTGAACTGGAGCAACAACAGCAATGGGAGGCCGTTCCTCCCTACCAACTCCTGGAGAGCGCTCAAACAACGACTCCTCAGGACCCCCGAGCTTGCTCTGGCCTCCCTGGCTGGAACTAGGTGCAGCAAAGTCAGATACCAGTCTTCAAACTCAGTATTAACCCAGAACTTATCAGTAAGTTCTCCCAGCTAAAAAACTGTAATAACCAAGTTACTGTAGCATTCCTCTCAGAACAACTTTCTTACTGTTTTTCCCTCTTTCTTCAATGAATTTCCTGAATAACATTCACTTGAATGAATTCTCTCTGGAAAATATCTGAGCAGCCTCAGCTCTCTTCATTGAGTACTTTTAAAAGATTTCCTAGGTCTTTTTGGGTTAGTTGTCATTTAATGAGCCACCTGCTCTGATCCCACTTTCTTGGGGGATCATGACCCCAAATATAGGGAAGTTGCCACCTGCAACTTAGGAAGTGTTTGAGGATGCTGCCACTTGTTTTTTTCCCTCCACCTAGTTCCATCCAGTAGTTTGACCAGTAACCTCTTTTTAACTGCTCTCCCATGCTGTTGTCTCCACAATTTATTTATTAATAATAAAATATTCTGAATTACATTCCACTTCTGTTGACTCTACTGAGTCATCAGTTCTTACTTAGCATTAATTTAACATAATGTCTCAGGAATATAATAAAAACAATTAACATTATTTTACAAAATTGGGGTATCAGAGCATGGTTCAAATACTAGGCCTGAATGTGGCCCAACCAGTTTCCACAGAACAACAAAAATAATGTACTAACCTATATTCTGTTTTATGTAAAGAAGCAGAAAATTTCTTTTTATGAATCTAATAGGCAGGTATGGAGAATCTAAGAGAATATGCTCAGGAGGAGTCTCCAAACACCAAGGCAAGACAAATGTGCAGAGAACCTATGTTAGAAGAGGTAACTGCTCACTCTTCAGAGCTGATGCAGACTATAAAGGATTTGAAGACTGAAATGGAATCAGTCAAGAAGGACAATGAAAGGATTCTAAAGACTCAAGAAGAGTTAAATCAAATTTTGATGGAAAAATTTCAGACTGAAGGAAGGAACAAAAGATCTGAATCTGAGGAAGCTAGCCATCAGAAAGGATCTAAAAAGATGAAACTGGCTAAAGCTGAAAGCAGTTCATCATCTGAAGGATTCAGGGAACAACAAAGCTGTTACACTACTAGTGACAGTAGTGAGGCTGAGTTGTATAACAGAAATAAAAAGTATAGGCCATATGAAAAGATTTCCAGGGAGTTTAAAAAAATAAAGCCCCCAACTTTCAACAGAAAGACTGAAAAAGGGGAAGAGGCAGAGTCCTGGTTATCCGGGATGAGGAAATATTTTCAGATATACAACTATTCAAATCAACTGAAGGTAAGAATGACAATTTATAATCTCTCTGGAAAAGCAGACATATGGTGGCAAGATCTGAAGAGAGTTAAGGGTATCAAGGAAAAAGAGGTTAATTGGAGTACTTTTAAAAGGTACTTCAAGAAGAAATTTCTGTCCGAACAATATTATGAAGAAAGAGCTAAGGAATTTTATGAGTTAAAGTTAGGATCCATGACTATGAAGGACTTAAACAGTAAATTCTTAAGTTTGTTGAGGTATGTACCTTATTTAGTTGATGAGAAACCTAAAGTACAGCGGTTTCTCAGCTGTTTGCCATATCATATCAAGGATAGAATCGAGTATGATAACCTTAAGACTCTGGAAGAAGCCATGCGGAAGGCAAATTTCTATTTTGTACATAACAAAAAGAAAGAAGGTATAGCCAACTGGAAGGCTAAAAAGAACAGTAATCAGCCTGAGTTTAAAAAGAAATAAATTATACCTCAGAAGAATTTCAAGAATAATAAGAACAGAAATCATTCTAATGGTAAGAACTTCCAGGGAAATAGAAATGGTGTTTCTAATAATTCTAATAATTCCAGCAATTTTAAAGGCAAGGAAGTTCCAAACAATCATGGAAATTTCACTAAGAATTTTGAACGAAAGGAGCCGGTTAAGTGCTGGGAGTGCAATGGCCCACACTATGCCTCGGTCTTCCCAAATCGAAAAAAGCCAAACAACAATATTGATACTGTGCAGGATGAAATGACTGTTGGATATTTTGCAAGGACTATGCCTAGAATCAATGCAGCGTTGGAGAACCGCCAAGCTGATTATCAAACTTCCATGGTGGAAGTTGAAGGTATGGTTAACCAAACCTCTGTAACCATTTTAATAGATCCAGGAGCTAGTCTTAGTTACATTTCACCTCAGATAGTAGAAAAGTGTAAATCGACTGTTGAAAAGTTTGATAGCTCCTGGTTAGTTCAATTAGCCACTGGGGCAAAAAGGAAAGTAACTTGTTACGTGAAAGAATGTGTTTTAGTTATGAATGATTTTAAAACTACTGTTAAGATAAATGTTCTGCCACTTGGCTCGTATGACTTATTGATTGGTATGGATTGGTTAGAGCAGCATAAGGTAGTTCTAAACTGTTTTGATAAAACCTTTACGTGCGTAAATAAGAATGAACCACCAGTAACAGTTAAGGGTATTCCTAGGAAAACTGTAATTAGGCAGATTTTTGCCTTACAACTTAAAAGAGAAGTTAGAAAAGGGTGCAAAGCCTATGCTGTAACTATTACAGATGAGGCAGGTAAATCTGAAAAAGATAAGTTAAAAATAGAGGATATTCCTGTTTTAAACGAATTTACTGATGTTTTTCCGGAGGAAATTCCAGGATTACCTCCCAGGAGGGAACTGGATTTCACTATTGAGCTGGTACCAGGTGCTGTACCTAGCTCGAAAGCTCCGTATCGTATGAATATTTTGGAACTTAATGAATTAAAATCACAGTTAAAAGAATTAATAGATAAGAAGTACATTCGACCTAGTGTGTCCCCTTAGGGAGCAAATGTCATCTTTGTCAAAAAGAAAGACAGAACTATGCGACTATGCATAGATTACCGTAAAGTAAATAAGATGACAATTAAAAACAGATATCCGTTGCCCCACATAGATGATCTGTTTGATCAGCCGCGTGGAGCTACAGTGTTCTCAAAGATAGACTTGAGATCAGGATATCATTAGGTAAGAATTAAAGACGAGGACATCTTCAAGACAACCTTTAGAACAAGGTATGGACATTACGAATTTGTCGTAATGCCATTTGGCATTACTAACGCCCCAGCTGTCTTTATGTCTAATGAATAATATAATGCATAAATATTTAGATAAATTTGTTGTTGTATTTATCGATGACATTTTAATTTATTCTAAAAATGAAGTAGAACATAAGGAACACTTACAGATAGTCTTACAAGAGCTGCGAGAGCAACAACTTTTTGCGAAGTTCAGTAAGTGTGATTTCTTTAGAGATGAAATCCAGTACTTAGGTCACGTAGTGACTAAAAAAGGGATTTCAGTCAATCCTGAAAAGATTCGGGCAATTGAAGATTGGCCAGTTCCAAAGGACGTAATAGATGTTAGGTCATTTATGGGAATTACCAGTTATTACCGGAGATTCGTTGAAGGCTTTTCGAAAATAGCTAATCAAATCACTTCCTTGCAAAAGAAAGGCAATAAATTCGATTGGAACTTAAAATGTGAAGAAAGTTTTAAAAAATTAAAAACCTTGTTAACAACTGCGCCTATTCTAAGAATAACAGATCCTAATAAGGATTTCGTGGTATGCACCGATGCTTGTAATGATGGTTTAGGCGGTGTGCTGACTCAAGATGGGCATGTCATTGCCTATGAGTCCAGGAAGTTAAAGATCCACGAAAAAATTATGCAACTTATGACTTAGAACTTGCTGCTGTTATACATGCTTTAAAAATGTGGCGACACCACTTAATAGGCAGAAATTTTATTTTAATGACTGATAATAAAGGTCTGAAATACCTTTTAGATCAGCCCAATTTAAATGCAAGACAAGCAAGGTGGTTAGCCTTCTTAAGTGAATACGACTTTGAAATCCAACACATATAAAGGAAAAAAAAAAGGTGGCTGATGCTTTAAGCAGAAACGCAAAACTGAATTTTACAGCAGCGATTAGTACTTATGCTTCTGATTTAAATGAACAACTGATAGAAGGGATAAAACAGGATGAAATTTATAAAAAATTACAAGTTACAGCTAAAGAAGAACATACAGAAAGTCTAATAAAAGGTTATAGTCTAAATAAAGATGGATTTTTATTATTTAAGGACAAACTGTATGTGCCTAATGTGCCTAAGGTCAAGTTGCTGATTCTGGATGAAGTTCATAAAACACCTTATTCAGGACATCCAGGCTACCAAAAGACTATCACCATGTTAAGAAAAGAATATTTCTGGCCTAATATGAAATCTGAAGTAGCTGAATACATAGCTAGATGTTTGGATTGTCAACAAGTGAAAACTGAACACCAACATCTAGCTGGTTTACTGCAACCTTTGCCTATTCCTAGTTGGAAATGATGAAAGCGATATGACATGGTTTCACTAAGTGAATACCCCGTGATATGGGGCATGCGAAATCCAAATTGAGTGATACCTATTGCATCGAAAATAAGACAAACCAAACTATATGTGATATATTTTTTAGACTCAAATACAAAATATTGGACACGTGGAAGACCGTACAAGTTCGCTCTTCTAAGGGAACAAAAATAAGAAGTGTTGGGAGATTCACAATAATTTTTTACGAGAACATCATAATTAGGTCAGACCTACAACATTGCAAAGAGGACACATCAGGATACAATAGGCCAAATTTTCAAACCCATAGGAGACAATTTCGAATTCACCTATGTTCCAAGTTGGCTTGTAAACAATCTTCAAATTAGGGTTTGAAAAATGTACGCCATTTTAAATTTCAATAAATTTGAGTAGAAGGGTCTATTTAAGGTGAACCAAAGGGTTTGATATATATTTATATTGTTCAAAATTCCAACAAAAGGAAGTGGGAAAATTCACACTCCACTCAAACCACTAGAGGATTCATCCCCAACGTACAATGAAAGGGAAGACCTATATTTTTGAATGTCCAAGTTAGAAGATAAGATTAAAGGGTCTTTGAAATCAATTAATTTACTTAATTTAGAGGAAAATATGATGGGACATATGGAGAATAAGATGGAGTAAAATATGAAAAATATTGCTAATCTAATACAAAAATCAAGGGAAATTCTCCATACAGGTGATGAGGTGTATTAGTGTACTTAAGAAGATAAAATTAGTGTCCATGTTGAGAAACCTTCCATGAATAAGAATATTCCAAGAGAAATTGATTCTAACGATGAAAGTAACCATAGATGGTACCAAATGGGTATCAAACTCCCCAATATTGACATGAGGAAGTTTGATGGCAAGGACCCTGTAACATGGATATTCTAGATGGAGCAATTCTTTGGCATAGATTAGGTTCCAAATCTCCAAAAGGTACCTATTGCATCTTTATATTTAGAACCTGATCAATTTGTGTGGTATCAATGGATTTGTGAATGCAAAAGGAACTCCATTATCTCTTGGTCCATTTTTACATAAGAATTGACATCATATAATGATGACGTTAAGAGCAATTCCTTCTTTACTTAATTGATATATCTAAGGAAAAAATGGCCCAACAAGTGAGCACAATCAACCATTTCAAAAGTTGAGTTTCAGAGTAGAGGAAACACCAAAGGATAAATTTTTTGATCTCTTTATTGGAACCTTGAAGGATAACATTCAACACAAGGTGTGTCTCTTTGAACCACCATCCTTGGAGAAGGATTTCATGGTGGCAAGGAAGGTTTAAAGTAAAAATATGGTGATGGATACTAGAAATACCACATCTAACTCATATAGAGAGAATGATGTTCCTAATTCTAACCTAACTCAACAACTAGAGAAAATAAGAGCAAAAGGTCTATGCTTTAATTGTGAAAAGAAGTGTAGTAAGGGACATAAGTGTGGAGAAAATAAATTATTATACATGGATTGTGAAGAGGAAGAACCAAAAGAAAATGAACCATTGCAAGTTGATGAAATGGAAGTGATTACACCCACCATATATTGTCATGCATTGACTGGAATTAACACCCCTAAAACTCTCAAGATAGAAGGATATATCAAAAAAGAAAAAAGGTAATAGTGTTGATTTATTCTGGTAGTACTCATAATTTCATTCATTGTAAATTAGCCAAAGATCTTCATTTCTTTGTATATCCAACACCATGATTTCAAGTAAGGATTGCAGATGGAGGAAATATTAATTGTTCAGGGAAATGGCATAATATCAATCTTACTATGGGGGAATATGTATTGAATAGTCCAATGATTTCTATCCCAATGGGTGGTGCTAATGTTGTCTTAGGTGTTCAATGGTTACAATCATTGGGAACATTGGATTTTAACTTTCAAAAGCTTTTCATGAAATTTTCCTGGGAAGTAAAAGAATTTGAGTTAAATGGTATCACAGGTAAAACCAAGCAATGATGAGCTCTAATGGTATGACGAAATTGTTAAATAAGGGACAACCAAGTGTAATTGCACAGTTATGCTCACTATATGTTCAAACAATTAAGGCTCCTATTTTCACATATCTCCAAAGGGTCCTTGTAATGTCCCTAAAAATACAACCTATGTTTTATTATTATTAAGGGCCTCTGTATTGTCGTAAAACACATGTACGCTGATTACTTGTTTGATTTTCCTATTTTACCTAGATAAATTAACTTCAACACTGGTTAAATATGTGATGTTTTCCATTTTTATACTGCTTGCATCTCTGAGTATTCTTTCATGGTTAACATAGAGAATGTATTGTCATCATCTGATCAAACTTATGACTTTTACTTTTAACATGAAATTGATTAGCTTGTATGTTTAAGACTATTCCTTCTAGAATTCTTGATGTACTTATATGAGTTGTCATAGTTTATTGTCTATCTGGATCATGAAATAATTGAACCGATTGATTTGATTTACTTCATGAAATAATTGATTCGTTCATTGTTTAAATGGTATTGATGGGTCGTTTTTCATATTGGGAAAACACTCTCTTATGTATGGTTCTTGGCCCATAGATGGCCCGTGTTTACTTAGCATGTTGCTAATGTTGCTAATGTATCTCTCTTCTCTTTTTGTAGGTACAATAACATGTTCATTTGCTAGAGTTTCACTATCTAGTAACCTATGTTCCTAGACTATTTAAAGTGCATACTATATGTGATACTCAATCAACACAATGGATGGCCACAATGAAAATTAGGGAAATAGGAAATGTTTTATGTACCATATTTGATGGTCCACGCATAAACTTATAACTCAAGATTAATACCTTCCTAGCATAAGGCTAGATCCAAAGGATATTGCCGATGAATTTATGATTTAAATGATCCCTTCCTTTCATATGCTTTTATATGGTTTTGTTTCACTTTTAATAAAGACCATGTGAAGCACAGACATTGCGTGGATGATTGGATTCCACATTGACACTCAATTAAATGTGGAGTAATGTAGTTTTTGATATCTTTCCGATGCTAGCAAACACATAAGTTTTAAATGCCAAAATGTTGAATTTGTCCCTATCTTAGACCTGTAGCATGAATTCTGGGTTATATGACAATCATGCATAATGCGCATGGTGTGGACTTTTTTTTTTCAGAAAGAAAAAAGCCTGTCATTGTGATTCTCAAAAAGAATCAAAGGTCATCAGTACAATCTCCCCATAAGTGGGTTACAGAATTGGAGAAGCATACGCAAGCGACACCACAAGAGCACTGCCAAGGGGAAAGGCATAACAGTAAAAATGAGAGATCCCATCAGAAAACTGTCTCATCATAAAGAGAGGACTGTCTTTTCAACCACATCTACCGAGTGCCAAAAGGCTCTGATCAGACTTAACTATATGGAGACTCCATTGTTTATGCGAAGATTTAATTTATGGTTTAATACGTGTTGTGCTATATTTTATGGTAGTTTTCCTTTCTCGGAGAAACGCCCAGTCTATACTTGTAATGTGCATGGAATTTATGCTCAATATATATATACATATATTGTGTATATGCAATGTTTTAGACCTTTGTTGTGAAATGGTTATCAACACGAATAGTTCCAGATTGCAATATAATAGTTAACACTGCATTGTTTAACTATTTATATGAAATTACCTTATATAGAGTTTAAGTGTTTTACTACTGCTTAAAATGTTTACACTCTGGACTCACAACGTTTTTACCCTTGGTTCTGTGATAAGTGATTTCCACTTTTATGGGAAATCAATCAGTAATATGCAATTAATAGTTTAGTTGACTCAATTGTGGAGCTATTGGATTTGCTAGTTAAATTCTGATATGATCTATATACGGCCTTTGTTTTTTTAATGTTTTTTGAAATATTATGATCATATGTATGAGAAGTGGATTTGTATTCTATAATTATTCGTTTTAGTTATTTGGAATTTAATTTTGATAGGTAATGTAGGATGTGATTCATAGACATGTCTTTGATATTTCTATGATATATTATTATGTGTATGAAAGCTTTACTATTTGTGGATTATATTAATATGTGGTTATGCGATTATTATGTGGTTATGCGATTATTATATGGTTCTAAGATCAATGTTTGTATGATAGATTATTTATATTTTATATGTATAATATGTACTTAATATCTAAATTATATATTGTATTATCTAAGTTATCTACGGTTTAGGGACTTGGTCCCGTGATCTTAACTAGGATATTCTCCCTATATAGGGTTATAGTGTGTTTTCTATCTAGGCTAGAAATAGTCTATGATATATGCATACTTTTAGTTTTATGTTTACAAAGATTCTATCAACTGACATATTTAGAAATAATAACAATCCCATCTTATCGAAATTTAGAAAATGCTAAGTAAAGAGAATATAGGAGCTGCTAAAACCTAATGCATAATTTAATGATAATGAAGACATATATAAAGATTTACAGGCTATAAAAACTTGAATTACATGAACAGATTTATAAATCCATATTAATAAAAATCAAGATGATCCATATTAGTATAAATCCATAATACAAATATTGAATTAGAAAATAATGCAGAAGTACTTATCTGTAACACCCCGGTTTTGACCCCGTTGCATTAGATGTATATGATGTATATATTGTAAATGATCATGGTGTGGAGCTCAAGGCCAAGGCCCCACCATTGATTGGTTATGCTATGTTTCAGGTTGAAATTGTCACCGATGGTGTATCGGGGCATGCGGCATAGATATTAAGCTTTGTCATCATGTACATATGCATATTTAATTAATGAACCCGACCAGCTACGCTCGCGGCAACTAAATTGAGAAGGGGCATGATTTTCACAAGGATACGGGTGGGGAAATTGTCAAACCTTGAACCATGAGGGAAAAACCCATGTGTCACCTTCCTTTGTTTCTATCCAACCACTACCATTAAGAATTGCTGCTAGTGGTTGAGGCAGTTATTGTTTTTGGGAGTGGGGTGGCAGGACTGTCATTCCTTGCCCATCCGCACACTCCACCAGCAATGAACCTTACGATGGGAAAAAGAATGACTACGCCCTTCATTCATTCTCCCCATTGCGCGTTATCTCTATGGTCTGTTTTGTTCCTCACGACTGTCTGTTCACCTCCACGTGCAGGATTTTCCTGGTTTTATTCCCGCAGGCATTCCACTCTTCCCACGACAGTGCTGAAACGCTCACACACTCCCTACTCGCGTCTATCCATTGTCTGTTCATCCACGCACAAGCTGGGAGCTGTTCGCCCTCACGCAGGGATTGTTGCCTGTTGATTATTCTCATGCGCAGGATTTTCCTGGTTTTACCCACGTAGTTTTTCCTCTGCGGATTTGCGGATGATGTGGCTGTATCCTTTCCTCACGGGCTGACTTGTGGGTTCTGCGCTGTTGTTGCTCACGCACAGGTCGGGAGATTGTAATTTCTTTCCTAGCGGGTCTGTGTAAGTTTTTTTTTTTCGGTGACTGCAATTGTGTAAAACGGGCTGTTGTTTTCCCCACGTTTGTTGGTAGTGTATGCTGATACGTTTTGGGACTGTTGCTTCCCCATGTTGTGAGCTGTGTTCGTTGATGCGTTTTGGGACTGTTGATTCCCCATGTTGTAAATTGTGTGCCCTGATACGTGCAGTGGCCTATTGAAATTTGCTTGGGAGCCATTTTCCCTGTTAAGCTGTAATAGCTGTAATAGCTGATTGATTGCTTCCATGCAATGGTTGGTCTTCGGACTGTGTTGGAAGCAGGGATGTTGGCTTGGTTTGCTTGATAAACCTGGTGGCTAGAAACCACATAGACAGAGCTAGAGGGCTAGCTTTCTTCTCCACAACCCCTGAATAGCACTGGAAGGGAATGCAGGGCCCAAGGGACTGTGTAGCAGAGAAGGGACTGATTCCTTGTGTTGGGTGTGTGTGGGTGTCTTAGAAGTCATGCTAGTTCTGGTGTGGGTGTTCCTAGCTCTGCAATGAGCTCACCAGCTTAGCATTTAGCCTTTTCCAACTCCTTGATGGCCTGATAGACCCAACTGTGTTGGCTTGGTTTTGTTTTGTGTATTCTTGGCTATGTGTAAGCCTGATTGTTCCCTTATTCCTTGGAGAATCATGCCCAACTCGGGGGTGGCAGTGCTGCTGAGAGATTAAAGGAGCACGCTGGGCTACGGTTGGGTGGAACGTTGCAGCGACGTAGCTGGTTGCGGATTGACTTCTTCATAAGATAAGTGATCTTGCCCATTTTACTTCTGCAATCTTAATTACTGTTAATGAATGTGATGAACATGTTGAATGAATGCTTGTATGAATGTATGTTGTTTCCGCTGCGTATGATAAATATTTGCATCTGTGTATGTTCTACCTCAATGCATCTTGTTATCAGCATTCTGTTTCAGCATTTCAACAATTTTTATGCATTCACATGTTCATGGGGCTGGTTGCCCGGATGGTTAACGCCATGGTCGCGTCCTCTTCGCCGGTCGGAGGGTTGGGGACGTGACATTATCAGTCCATTTTTCTTTTCGATTGATCTGGGAACTGCCATGTTTCACCCAACCATAGACCTTGAATAGTGCCTAGTTAATTAAATAGGTCATCCCCGAGCTAAACCAAGCATGCTAGAGATACTAGAAGGTCTAGGTGAATTTGCTATCTTTCTTTGCTAATTATCAGAGTAGTCACACGGTTCGTTTACCAACCCTTTGTAGAGTCTTGTAAATAATTTCCTAAGTTTTCCATAGTCCTCCTTGGACTCACCAAATATCTCACTTTGGTAATCTGAGCGCTCAAATACCTACATCTGAACCCTCTTGTGAACTAGGTATCGTTGCCCCTTGCAACATCCTCTCTATGTTATTTATACGTTTCTTTGAGGAGAAAGGCTTCTATCATTTAGGTTTAATATGATTCTCTCCAGTCACTAGCTGGTTATACTAACTGCTTGTTTTTATCTTTACTTAATAATTTGATTTCTTTTTAAACTCTCACAGTTTATTTTATTAAATAATATAATATTTAATCCTAACATCTAGTTTATTTTAGTTATCAACTACTCAACCATTTTGATCTCTTGCATGCTCGATCCCTCTTCAAGTGGGAGTCTTGGTCAGTCTTAGAAAGAATAAAAGGAGATAAATAAATTTAATAACAACTAATATGTTTTTTATGCTCTAGAGCCTCTAGCTCAACATCACTTATCCATAACGAGTCTAAGTGCTCCAGATCTTTTACTGCTCAACACTTGACTCAAAAATAGTTATGGTGCTCCAAAGCTTACTGCTCAACACCAATCTAAACAACACTCTTGGTGCTTTAGAGCTCATTGCTCAACACCAATTAAACAATAGTCTTAGTGCTCCAGAGGTAAATGCTCAACACCATTAAACAATATTAAAAATAATCTAAGTGTTCTGAAGCTTACAAGTTGACATCATTTAAACAATTATAAATAAAAATGAAAATAAAAATAAATAGTTTTGCCTTGGGATATTACAGTCCTTAACAAACATTCCAAGGTATTTGAAGATATTCCAAAAGATATTCCACCTATTCAATATTTGTACCATGTTATTCACTTAATTCCAGGAAGTGTTCCTCCTAACATCAGACCATATAGATACCCCTATGGCCAGAAGAATGAAATGGAGCATATGGTTGAAGAAATGTTAGAGGTTGGCATAATTTGACACCAAAGTTCTTACTTTGCACCATTGGTAATCGTACATAAGAAGAATGGATCATATTACAAAGATCTTTCTCACCCTTTTTATTCAATTATACTAGATGTGGCCTTCAGAAAGTTACAAGGAAAACCGAAGATCATTGAAAGCAATATAGATCCAATTTTCATGAGAAAATGTTGGATTGAATTATCTTCTTGTTTGGGTACCCAGTTGGCTCACAATTAATCTTATAATCCTTAATCTGATGGGAAAATTGAGATAGTGAACAATTTTTTGGAAGGCTATCTTCGATGCTTTGCAGTTGATAAACAAACACAGTGGGTGAAATGGTTGTCTTTGGAAAAATGGTGGTACAATACATCTTTCCTTACATCATAAAAAATGCCTCCGTTTATGGCACTTTATGGGTACCATCCTCCACCTATAATAGATTCTCCCTTAAAAGAAAATTTAAAGTTGAAGTTGTGGAAGATTGAATAGAGCACCATCAAGAAGTTCTCCAAGTACTAAAGGAAAACTTGATTATGTCAAAAAACAGGATGAAAAAACAAGTAGATCAACATTGCAGTGAAAGGATTTTTGAAGAAGGAAAATTCACTTGGGAACCTAAAAAATGCACTAAAACAAGGGCCAAACAACTACAAAATTGGGTTATTGCTAAGTACCTCATAAAGTGGAAGAACTTTCTAGTTGCAGAATTGACATGGGAAGACAACTTCTTCATACATAAGCATCCACAACTAACCAAGTGTTGATGACAACACTTGTCTGAAGTGGAGGAGCATGTTAAGCCTTAAATGTTGGCACATTTCCCCTATAGTGTGGTACATTATATTAGTCTTGATGTTGGATTTGGTCCATTAGTTGTAATCATCATTAGTATGGTTATATTAGTTACGTCGACTTGGGTAAATTAGTTGGAATCATACCTCTTAGTCTTCTATATATAGGAAGGAGACCTTTCAGAGCATCGTATCTTATCTTGTATTATGTGCTTAGTACAATTGTATAAGGAGGTTGCCCCCTTGAATAGGATTTCTATTCATCTATTTTTTTCATTACTAAGGTGTGGACTACTCTTTATGGTCTCTTTATGTTGTTTTCATGCTTTTTTTGGGAATTTGTTTCTTAACACCAAGTTTCTCGTGATGCTAAAACCTAGAATTTGCACCTTAGAACTCCTTATCCATCGATGAATGATCACTCTCTTATCTCCATTGTTGCTTGAATGAAGTTTGCACAATGGAGGCATACTCTTTATATAGTATATGATGCCTTGTCATTTCCTTCTTCTAAGGTTCATTGCAACCCATTCTACGTCCAAAGTTGATCAAGTGTTCAATCCACACGATCATTTGTCAAGTATTTTGAACACTCATCCCTTCTGTTATCACTCATAAAATTTCTAGGTTGTTTAGGAAAATACCTGAGATAACCTTGAACCAAGCTTTAGGGCTGGAAGCTATCCCTTTGAATCTAAAGAGGGTTCTTTCCTACAACTCAGTCACTCAAGGTCACAATAGAAACTGGTTGTTTAATCAAGAACAATGGCTAGATCTTCTATGAAAAAATATTTCGAATTTGATTATGGATAACAGGGTAAAAGCAGATCATTGGGCATGGAGTCAAGGGCTAAAGATAAATCAAAATGATCAATATTGGTTATTGATCAGTTCTTAGGAAAGGGAAAGATAGCTAATATTCTCTGGTTATCAAGATTGTTGTAGTATGGTGGAATAAGTTAGAAGAAACAACCCATCAAACATAAAGCACTTAGATGGAGTGAATTTTATGCTTGACTTTATATGAATATAAGTGGAGTCCTTAACAACTAAAACTCATAGCATAAACATGAATTCTGAATTTCATAAGTTCAACTAAGCACTTGAAGATAATAAATAAATGATTAACTGTAAAAGAGAGCACATAAACAAAGGAAAGGAACACACCACCATAAAACGTCAACACATGAATCCTTGAAGAGAGCAAACCTTGTACTTCTTTATTGACCACTTTAGCATTAAGCACATAAAAGTTTACATAAAACCAAAATATCTTCCCTCTCCCCCGGAACCCCATTACATCGAAAGTTTGAAAAATATATACAAATGCTCATTGAGCCATTCTTTAACTAACTTTTGCAAAAATAACAAACTTGAGAAATATTCTTACCACAAAAAATGGAATAGGGTACAATGTGTCTCGAGTTGTTTCAGCTTGTTGAAGTTTATCCCCTGGATTTGGAAATGGATTTCCAATTTTCCTTTATTTACATATTTATTGAAAAACATCAATCAGTAAATTCCCGGCATGAAAGGTTAATCCAACAAAAACCAAACCAAGTTCAACAAGCTAACTTTGAACTGATAGTTGAACCAAATATAACCTTTGAACATTGAAGCCAACTAATTCAAGAGAGTTTGTAACCGTTGGGTCACAAGGAACAAAGCACTTCAACACTTGCTCCGATTAAGGTGACCAAGAACTTCAAAGTGAAATCCTTAACCTCAAATAAGGTTAATATCAGCCGAGGTTTGACAACCACATTTTAATGTTCCACGACCAATTTCTCCACTAAATTTGTATAAACAATCCTTTAATTACGTGGTGATTTGTTACTCTCAAATAAAGCACATGACATGAGCTCTTTGACATTTTTGTGTGAAAGGAATTTCCCCAAATTATGTAAAATTATCCACAAATCGTCTACCTTGATGTAACCAACTCCATCCGTTATGATCAAAATATTGGTATGCCTTCAATAGTTCCATATCAATTATTGTTTTCTGAATGATAGTATCTAGCTTGATATACTTGTGCACTTCATGGTCTTTACTTTTTTCCTCCAAAGGTAATTCCTTTGGAACAGAAACATATTCCATTTCAACATCAACATCTTTTCCATCCAGTAACCTCGTACTTTATCCCGAGGTCCTTAAAAATAATTTTAAAGTTGGAAATACACTAACCTCGTACTTTTCCCCGAGGTCCTTGTATTTATCAGCATTGACGTAGGCAATCACAACATATTTCTCTAATTTGAATGCCATTGCAATCTTTTCATATGTAGGGTCCAAATTTTTGTAGTGACCACACCATGGAGCATAGAACTCAACAAGAACATCTTTTGGTTTACATTTGGAAACATAGCACACGATATCCAACATAACACAGATTTCAGAACTGGTGGAAAGTGGTTTTAATCCAGATTGCTTCAATCAGTGGACTCAATTGTTTTGGAGCATGTGGCATGGTGGTTTTCATTTTGATACCACTTTAGAGTGATAACTGTCAAGAAATTTCAACCAGCGAAATAAGATATCAATCGTTCATCTCTTTTCACGCCTTAAAAGACCATTGGTTTCTATCAGGTGCTGGAAAATTGAACACGTGGACAAAGTTCAACATTCATATTTATCCTTCATTGGTAGTAGGCTCAAGCTCTGCATTCCAACACTTAGATATTCATTTGGCACCCTTGGCATGCGATACATAAATTTTATGTGCTCAACATTCGGAGTTCAGCCATCTCAACATTTTTGTGGGCGCATTGGTGGAATCATATCCCACATTGATAAGGGAGAATATAATATTGGTGGAATCATATCCCACATTGATGAGGGAGAATATAGTATTGTTGTTTAAGTATATTGGTAAGTACTTGACTTGTGAAATGAATTGGATAAGTACTTGGTTTGTCAAATGTTTTGGAGACCAGTAACTTTTTATTATTATCCTTAGCAGGTTCGAGATCATATTTTTTGAACTTTTTCTTATTATATTTAGCAGGCCCGAGAACATATAGATGAGAACATACAAAGCTTGTGATCTTTTGCTTATTATCCTTAGCAGGCCCTATTGAACTTTTGCTTATTATCTTTATTTTTATTATCCGTAACAGGTTTGAGATCATACTTTTTGAATATTATTATCCTTAGCAGGTTCGAGATCATATTTTTTGAACTTTTTCTTATTATATTTAGCAGGCCCGAGAACATATAGATGAGAACATACAAAGCTTGTGAACTTTTGCTTATTATCCTTAGCCGGCCCTATTGAACTTTTGCTTATTATCTTTATTTTTATTATCCTTAACAGGTTTGAGATCATACTTTTTGAATATTATTATCCTTAGCAGGTTCGAGATCATATTTTTTGAACTTTTTCTTATTATATTTAGCAGGCCCGAGAACATATAGATGAGAACATGCAAAGCTTGTGAACTTTTGCTTATTATCCTTAGCAGGCCCTATTGAACTTTTGCTTATTATCTTTATTTTTATTATCCTTAACAGGTTTGAGATCATACTTTTTGAACTTTTTCTTATTATACTTAGTAGGCCCGAGAACATATAGATGAGAGCATACAAAGCCTTTGAACTTTTGCTTATTATCCTTAGCAGGCCCTATTGAACTTTTGCTTATTATCTTTAGCAGGCTTGAGAACATATGGACGAGAGAATACAAAGCCTTTGAACTTTTGCTTATCATCTTTAGCAGGCCCGAGAACATTTAGACGAGAGCATACAAAGCCTTTGGAAATCCAATCTTTTTTTCACCAAAACTCATAAATATATATTGAACTTTTGCTTATTATCTTTATAAGGCCCGAGCACATATAGACGAGAGCATACAAAGGATTTGGAAATCCTTTTTTTTTTCACAAAAACTCATAAATATTTTTACAAAATTTATAAAAAATTTACTTGTGATAATACCTTCATCCTACACATCCTTTTAATCATGTGTTTTTACCCATCCTTAGCAGGCCCAAGAACATATAGACGAGAGCATACAAAGCCGTTGGAAATACAATTTTTTTCTCACCAAAGCTCATAATGTTTTTTACAAAATTTATAAAAAAATTACTTGTGATAATACCTTCATCCTACATATCCTTTTAATCATGCGTTCTTACCCAAAGCATCCTAGTCATCTCATCTATTTGATGGTTCAATGTATGTCTTACTTGAACGATGTCGTAGCAACCGCTTCCAACTTGTGATGCATGCCCAATTGCTTAGGTACTCTTTCTTAAGAACTAAGGTATTGCATCAACAAATCTCGCTTTTACATGCCCGAGGAATTTCCACGTTTAAGTCATTATGTGGCTTGTATAATAAAACTCCATTGACGACTCTTATCCTCATTCCATACTTAGCTGAATTGTAACTATTTGAAACTTAGGCATTCCATGCCATCATGCAAGTTTGGCCAAGGCATGCTAGTTCAACTTTGTAACCCATTGTCTAAACCAACAAAATCCTTTTAATAACTATCTCAGTGGCTGGGTATAGGTGCCCATTTCCAACTCCAAGGAAAAGGCTTTGCATCCTCCTCTACTTAAACTTGTTTCCATACTTGGTGACATTTCCAAGAACTTTTCCTCTAAAGTATACTACCCATACACCAACATCAATCAACAATCAGCTGCTTCATCCACTTCACAATGTTTCCACCGATATCACTTTGCAACTTCTCAATGCCTTTTCCCAAACTCTGCCAAACACTGCTTCCTAGATGCTTGTGTTGTTTTCGTTTCCCATAGTTTCTAGTGAAACCCAAGTATCTATTGTTGTTGTTGTTGCCTACTATTGTTGTTACAACTCATACTTCAGTAAGAAGGACATATAATTGTCCAACATTGCACTTCTCAAAATTGTCATCACTTAAGTATTTCAAACCATTATGCCATGCTTCTATACATGAGTACCTACCATGCTAATTGGATATTTAATCCAATCATTATTCCCAAACCATGAGAATGTATGTCTTCACGATCTTTAAAAAAATTATTCCATCCACTCTTCAACATGTTGTACTCTTGAACAAAGAAAATGGTATCCACCCATTCTCGAAGCTATCAGAAGCTATCAAATTGCCTCTTGTAACTCAAAAATAAAAGGCACCAAATACATGGCACAATCATTCCCATTGTTCCACTTCTTGGGTAGCAAGCCACCTAAAATAGATTCGGTGCACATAAAAGGATGACAGAACATGAATTATTGTTTTCATTGTAAGTTTCATCCTCATAATAAAAAAAATTCTTCCTTTATCAAAGTATTCAACAAGGTCTTCATACATGTTCCTTCCATGCAAGTATTTATCAATGGCCTTGGAATCACTCTCCTCCTTATGTTGGATTCAAGTGTCTTCCTAAGAGTAATGTCTTGTGACTTCATCGAGATAGACCAATTGCAATAGGAATTCTTCACCCCAAATTGCCTTGTGACATACTATAAATAGCCAAGTCACACACTACAAATATCCAGACCACATTTTTCAACCCTTCATTTTCATTGAATTCTATTGAATCATGCACTACTTTCGTACTCACCAGCATATAATCTACCTCCTTTGATTTCTCTTGTCTCTTCCTGGATTGACTCTTAGAAAACTTACTCAAATCCTTATAAATATCGTCATCTCTAAGCCCTACCATCCATATGAAACAATGCCACCCTCAACTTAACAATCTTCACAATGTTGAAGTTCCCCCATTAAGGGATCAAATTTTCCAACCCTTGCTTCAAAAAGTAAAACATATTGCAACTAATACTTATGTTGTATGAGTGCCTCTATGCACTTTCTTTTCCCATGAGAACATATACATATATATTTAAAAAGAGGTTGTTGGGAAACCAAGTAGCGTAAAAAATACAAAATGTTCAAAACTATTAGAAAATTCCTCTACAGAGCTTTTCAACAAAAATAAATATTGTCTATGAAGTGTCTACTTCCTTTCAAATTCTACTCTATGCATATCATATCTAGTGTTATACCTCTTTACATACTATTCTAATATCAAAAGACATGTAAATTGCATATATAAAATGATTAAGAACCAAATTGTTGTCATTGTGTGCTTCATCCATTCGTTGTTGTTCCTTTAATTATCCTTGTTCCTCTTTGTCTATGTTTTGTACATTGAAAGGTCCAATGGACCCACTACAACCCCAAAAATAAACATGGGAGCTAGAGGATGTTTTACGGGAGGCGTATTGACAACTATTTTTAAATTTTGATGTAACTTTTGTAAATGTACATATTGCAAATATGCACTAAGGAAGGTGCATAAATTAAAGGGGAGGGGAATGTAACACCTAGTTTTAACCCCATGATGTAATTATGTATATAGTGATGCAAAGGCTAGAAGCCAGATATAAACGACGTGGGATGACTATTGGAAATTGTATATTATTTGCATGTAAATCAACGGTCGAAGTTGATAGTTGACTGACCAACAGGTCAACTGAAATTAAAGTGGACATACGATGAAAGTTTGGTTTACTAACCAACTATAATTGAAATTCATAGATGGTGGTGGTCTAGTTGACTGACTGACTAGAAAATTCAACTATTTGGAAACCATGACTTGTCGACAGGAAGTCGATGAGCATAAAGCAGGAAAGAATTTAATGAACACTTGGACGACAAGAATCTTGATTAGAGGTCAACTAAGGTTGATTCTATCAAGTCAAATGTAACCGAATAACTAAAATTTGTTAGGAAGTAATGGATTGACATGAATCGAGCAATTAGTTGTAACTAATTCAGTTAGAGTATTGCATCTATAAATATGATGTAATGTGAAAGGATAAGTAGCACTTGTAAGAGAGCTTGTATGAGTTGAAAACTAAAGTTTGGTGAATTCACGTTTGAGCTATTGCAATTTAGTAAATTGTTGTTGTAAACAATGGTTAAGAGTGTCACTGATAGATGAGTAGTAAAGCTCACCAGTTTGTTGGTTTTTCCCTGTAAAGGGTTTTCTAGGATAAATTTATGTGTATTATGCGACTATGTTTTTGTTAAATTTTGTTATATCTAACTATTAGAATCATTATGCATAATCACTGTAATTGGTATTGGAATCCTTAGAATGGTATCAGAGCTATATTTGGATTCAAGGAGACACCTTTGATGTTGAGGGTTTTTTTAGTTTGATCATGGATCTAGAGAATACCTAGTTTCAGTGGGATTTCTAGAACATTGATTCTTAGTTAGAATGGCCAACAATTTAGGGATAAAAGTTGAAAAGTTTAATGGATAAAATTTGAAAAACTCAAAATGGAGCATCTCCTTGTAAATCGAGAGTAGTGGGTTGTTTCCAGCCTTGGGACAAATCCGACAGGTATGTTAACGGAAGATTGACATAAAATCAACAAGAAAGCAAGGAGTACAATCTGAATTTGGTTGGCATATTCTGTATTGTTGAATGTCTCATAATAAGATACTACAAAGAAATCGTGGGAAAAGTTGGGAAACTAGTACTAGTCGAAATCTCTGGTGAACAAGTTGTTTCTTCGAAATAAGTTATATCTTTTAAGGATGATTGTAGGTTAATTACTAACAAAGAACATGGATGTATTCAATACTATTGTCATTCAGTTGTTGTCTATGGATAATATTGAAATCACACAGGAGGAGAAATGTTTCAGTTTATTGTGTTATTTTCCAGACTCATGGGATAGCCTAGTCATGGCTATTGGAAGGAATAATTCCACATTAAAGATCGACGATGTGGTTTCATCTTTGTTGTCATAGGAGATGAGGTGGAAGAACATGGAAGGATTGGTCCATGATTCTCTAATGGTGGGAGGTCGATTGATAGATAGAGGGAAAGGTAAAACCTCCGGTTGAAAGTCAAAGTTGAGGGGTATATCTAAGACCATATCTAGATCCTTTGGATTGACAATGAGAAAATGCTAGCAATGCGGTAAATTTAGCTATTATAATCATGGTTGTAAGCTGGTAGGATTCGAGAAGAACAAATGATTTAAGGAAGTGTGATTGATCAAAAGTAATCCTTCGATTGAAGATAAAGGAGATGTGTGTTTGGCGTCAACAAGTACACAGTCGGATCAAGATTCTTGGTTGATTGAATTCAATGGAGAATATGATATGACACCACACAAACAGTGGTTCTATGAATATG
The DNA here is from genome assembly GCA_001517045.1 of Pseudotsuga menziesii. Classification (NCBI taxonomy): domain Eukaryota; kingdom Viridiplantae; phylum Streptophyta; class Pinopsida; order Pinales; family Pinaceae; genus Pseudotsuga; species Pseudotsuga menziesii. Next base: position 147,308 of record LPNX011195336.1, on the reverse strand, counting down.
AGAAATCTAATGGCGGTGATTTATTCTAAGAGATGATTCACTGACTAGGATTGTTAGATGAGGTAAATTTCTACTAACACTAAAATATGGAAGGATATGAACTCTTCCAAGGATGTTGTTAGAGCATAAGAATCCTATCCATATATTCATTCTCCTATCTAGGGACTTAGGTTATGATCTCTTGAGTCTACTAAGCCAAATCCTACTTAATTTGTCCCTCTAAGTCCACTTGGATTTTCCTACTAATCTATAGGGTCCTAAAACATCCTTATATGTTTTTTCTTGAACTCATGAAGTCTATTTTGGCATATGAGGGAACTCCTTCAATTAGGGATTATTTTCCTTGATTTTAGGGTCTGACATTGAAAGTTAGAGTTGTGTGAATCTGGGGACTTTACTCCACTCTTCAAGGACTCCATGCACCTCTTTTTTAGCTATTATGAGACAATAGTTCCCTCCTTGAATTGTTTTAGGGATGTGCACCTCATGCATGTGCCTTAGTCAGTTGTGTGAACCTTCTGTTAGTTGTAGTTAGTTTCTCCTAGCATGTATGGAAATAATTCCACTTAGGGAAGTCATGAGTGATTTAAACTCATCTTGAAGAGTGTCCATGGATAACGAAGTGTATTTGGATCTAGTTAATCGTAACAAGCATCTTTTCATTGCATGGGAAATTCAAATTCCCTCCATGATCTATTCGATTTGCTTTTCCTATTTATACTTTCTACTTCATTCATTGAGGCTTAATGTAATACAATATTCTCTCTTGTTATTGTGTAAATATTAATGTTTAACACATTTATTGCATGCATTTTTCAGATTTCTTATCTCTTTCATAGTATTGTTATCTTTCTTAGTATCTATATCTACATGCTTGAATTATAGATGGTATCAGATCTAGAGGAGTGGTAAATGTTGAAAATTGTAACTTTAGAAGATATTCTTATTGTAGTTTTATTGTATTATTGTTGTACCTCATTCAGGAGATATTATTGATGTACTTGGTCATGTAAATGTACTTGAAAGAATCAATGTAACCCTTTAGTTGTAAGTAGGGTCAATAGTACCCACAAGAATATTATATAAATGTTTTTTTGAGTCTCCCTAGGTAAGTTGACCTTGTTTAGAGAAACATGCCGATCTATTTAAGTAAAAGGGTCACTCAATTGATGAGTATAAATAGAAAGGGTGATCCCCTCATTTGGACACACCTCACACTCAAGCAAGTTCACATTGGAGAGAAGAGGATGCTCACTGGAGAAGGGAAGAAGCTACTATTGTCTTTAGGTTTTATATCGGTTTGGAATTTCACTTGGTGACATAATATATACTAAAGAAGTTTTTGAGTTTTATCCCTTGTGGTTTCCTAGGTTAAACGTTATTTTGAGTCTCCCTGGGTAATTTGGCCCTGTTTAGAGAAACAAGACAACCTAGTTAAGTAAAAATGTCACTCACTTGATGAGTATAAATAGATATGATGCTCCTCTCATTTGAACACGCCTTACACTCAAGCAAGTGCACATGAGAGAGAAGAGGATGGTTGATGGAGAAGGGAAGAAGCTGCTATTGTATTTGGGGTTTACCTTGGTTTGGCAGTACACTTGATGACAAAATATATACTAAAGAAGTTGTTGGGCTTCTCCCTTGTGGTTTCCCAAGATAAATATCTGGTGTTCTTTTGTGTTGATGTACTTGTCTTTCTTTCAGTTATCCTATTGCATATGGTTATGATGCTAAATGTATTAAGATATTGTATAACGATAAAAAATCTAACATGGTATCAAAGATACCCTAAAATAAGTCTCTGCGCCACTGTGACACTGCTACAACTGTAGCTACTGGAGATTAGGGATTCATGCTTGAAACCATAAAAGGAAACATCTAGACATATTGGAATTTTCGATAAAACTTGACTTTGGTGAAGGTTCAAGAGATGAAACTCGATCATTCTGAATATGAAATGTTGATGTACCTTGTGTGCAAGGTTCAATCTCATATTCATTGTAATTCAAAAGATATGATCCTTCCAAAATAGGGTTCCATCCTCTTCCAGAATTCAGTCTTAAACTAGTGAACTAGGGATAAATTCTATATTTTGGGATAGGAAGATCCAAATATAATTTAGTTATATTTTCTATAAAGGGAATGGACTTTATTTTCACTGGTGCAAGTTTCATAGCTTGAAGTTGAAACAATGACACGTGGTAGTCCATACAAGTTCACTATACTGAACCAATCCATATGTAGGTCACCTTAGGAATATTAGCATAAGTTCCACTTGGAGAATATAATATTGATATAACATATGGGGTCAAAAAAAATACAAACCATAATACCTTAGGATGAAGTTTCAGACCTTGAGGAGTATAAATTTAAGATATACATTAGAATTAAGACCGGACAATTCAATAGAAGAAGTTGAAGAAACTAGGGCATCAAATGTTTTGCAGTTATGTCCAGAGATTTGGGAAAATGATTATACTCCTCAAATCGAACTTAAGGAGGCACATATTTCTATCCAATCATATATGCAAGTCACAAAAAATTGAAAAAATAGGGTTTATCCATCAAACCCTAAGTCCACTAGAAGCAATTTTCTAGAAAATCCTTGGAGTAAGCATCTAGTTGAAGCGCTCTCATTGGTAAGTTATATTCTCTCTATTTCCATTTGAATTTATCCTTTTATTAAGATGAAAAATAGTACCAAGCTTGAGGGCAATATTGAAGGAGATGATAACTTCTGGGCATGGAAGTATAGAGTGCTTCTAATACTATAAGAATATGAATTGGAAAAATATGCCATGGAATAAGTTGTAGATCCATAGAGAGATGAGGACAAAGCTAAGCACACAAAGAAATTGATGAATCCAAGAGGAATATTTCCAACTCCATCAAATGCCATTTTCTCTCACATGTATCCTCCTTGAAGACTCATAAGGAGATGTTCGATGCTTTGAGAAATTTGTATGAAGGAAATAATATCAATAGGAAGATGACCTTGAGGACCCAACTTAAGGGTGTGAAGATGCAAAGTTCACAAAGTGTTAAATACTAAATTGAATGGTCTCCCAAGATCATGGGAAAAATTCTAAAATGAAGCTCACCAAAATCAATAGGCTATGGGAGGATTGTACAAAAGAAGGATCTCGATTGATAGAAGAAAAACCAAGCCCCATCATGCTACTTCCATCGAAGATTATGAACCAAATGAGAAGAAAGAAAGGGAATATTCTTCAAGTGATGAGACATATGTACTTTGATCCATAAGGACTCAACCCATGAAGAATAAGATCATGCTCTTATCCATATCGAAATTGCATAAGAAGGGATGAATTCGTGAACAAAGAAGAAGTGACACATAGATTCAACACCAATACACAATTCCATGTGATATATGGTGTAGAATACTTGCTCAATATTTTCGATCATGAGCAAGACAGACACAGGTCCTTAGAATCAGATAATGGAATAGAACACATTGTTAGAGACTCCAATAATTATTGCAAGGAGATAGAGATCAAGAAGGAGTCTACCAAACAAACAAAGATACATGTTAATTTCCTATATATATAGTTTCTTAAATGATATTGTTTAGTGGTGTACATATTTATGTTCCTAGACTTAGGAAAAATCATATTAGAGTGTTTGCATTCATGAATAATATACTAGTAATATGCATGTGATGGGTAAGTGTCATATGGTGTTGTACAAAATTCCATTTCTACTTGTCTAGATAGAAACCTCTTTACTGACATGTTGGTAGTAGTGCACACTCTTAATTATGTTCTGGTAGAGATGGAAGGAATCTAGAAAGTTACCATATGTATACGAGATATGGATAAATGTGCGTTGAAGCATTGGATAAGATAGTTGCATGACCGTGTGACATATGTATTCATGCATAAGAATTTGTCTTTATTAATCATTTTTGAAAAATAAGAAATGTTTCTAATCATGCAACTAAATTTGACTTGTAGGAAGGATTGTATGAAATCATCTACAAGAGAAGTATGATGAGGCTTGTTTCGAAGAAAAAGTGACAATGGTTTAGCCATAACACTCAAATAATATTTACTTATATGAATCTCATGAAGAACAACGTGAACCTCTCAGAGTTAGAGGCACAATTATAGAAGAGGGGACTTCATAAGAACATGATGACCATGATATGACCATAGAGACCTATAGACCCACCCTGAGAGGTGAAAAACCACAAGAGAAGACACGCTTGGGAACGAGATATCATCCAATAAGTAGAAGAGTACGGTGCACCAGAAGAGACTTCTAGAGAAAGTAAGAAGCCTCAGACACACTTCATTTATGTGGAACTATTGTGTGACATCATTGATGCCGATCCTTCCATCTATAAAGAAACAACCAAGAATAAAGAGTGGAAAGATGCTATGATCTGAGAGTACTAGTTGATCATGAAGAATGATGTCTGAGATGAGGTTTTGAGACCTGAAGGGAAGTCTATAGTGTATTCCATGTGGACCTAAAAGATCAAGAATGCAATAGATGGAAACATGGAGAAATATAAATCAAGGTTCATATTTTCTCTCAGAAAGAGGGAGTCGATTGACCATACACACTTCTTAAGTGAAGTAGAAGTACATATAGGGAAACCTCAGGACTTGGGGATCTCTACAAAGAACCAAATGTGCACAAAACAATCTGTATAGGCTCAAAAGGAATCCATGGGATAGCACATACCGTTACACGAGGAGCTTGAGGATCACCTAGAGTGATGGAGATATAAATCTTTGCTACAAGGTTGAATATGGAATCCTACAGAGGAAGAGGAGATCATAGATGGGTGTAAGAGGATATTTAAACAAAGTTCGAGATGGAGGATATTGGTATCTATTGATCTTGGAATATGACATAGATGGATACACATAATATTAGCAACATAGGAGGCTACTCGTGACTCTAGTGCAGAATGTCCTGATGCAGAGAGTACAAGATGCAGAGGGATGATGATGATCCTCTTTAGAGGGAGTGACTACAATAGATCTAAGAGTTCAAGAATATTGACATGATTCCTTGGATTAGAGGCATGGCAGAATCTAGAGGATATTTTCCCTAGCCAAGGAAATATACGGTCGAGATCCTGAAGTGGTTCAAGACATTGGATTGAAAGGCTATAGATACACCGTTGGCATCAAACTTGAAGTTATTATGTGATCCTACTTCAAATACAATTGATGCCATAGTATATAGGAATATGATCGATTTGTTGATGTATCTGATGAACATGAGGATAGATAATTTTCTTTGCGGTGAACACTTTGAGCCATTACATGGTGGAGTCGATACATGTTCACATGATTGCGGCAAAGCATGTGATGAGGTACTTGAAGGGTACAATTGAGTATGGAATCATATATATGAGAGATCAAAGGATATTCCTATAGGGATATGCTGACCCAGATTGGGCTGGTAGTGATACGGATAGGAAGAACACTTCAGGGTGTTGCTTCATCTTGGGGTCTGACATGATTTCTTGGATCAACAAGAAACAGGAGAGAGTAACAGTAAGTACATCCGAGGAAGAGTATATTATATCTTGTTCAACAAGTTGTGAGGTAGTGTGGCTTCAGAATCTACTAGAGGTATTATTCGATATCAAGTTAGAGATGACTTATGTGTACTGTGACAACCATAGTTGTCTAAAGTTGTCCAAGAATCCAATATTTCACGACAAGTTGAAGCACATCGAGACGTTATATCAATATATCTGGGATATGATGCATATATGAGTAGTGAAGTTATAGTATATTGCAATAAATGAGAAGATAATCGATGTATTGACAAAGCGTCTGGTGAGAGTGAAGTTTGAGTTATTCAAGGACAAGCTTGGAGTTGTGCAGGTTAGTGTCCATCGCAAGAGGGAATAATGCGTCCTTGTGGTCCTCACATCTAACATGAAAAAGGGATGGCTGTATGGAGGATGAGTGGTCTTCACATACAGCATGAAAAAGGGTTGGATATGTGGAATACGTATGATATTTGCAACAAGTATGAAAAAGGACTGGTCACTATATGGGGAGATCTCATCTGGGATGCTGGTATCTCTAGATTATATGGTCATATATTCAAGGGTAGATCCCAACATGGTTGGTGGAATCACCAAAAGGAAGATCCCAGTAAGGTTGGTTATATCTTCAAGGGTGGATCCTAGTATGATTGGTTGTATCAAAGAAGAAATTTCCCAATGAGACAAACGTAGGGTTGATGGCAATTTTTTGGGAGAATTAAGGTCCTGGTCAGTTACCAAGAAGTGGATTCAGTCTAGGATTGAATATCCCAACAAGGTTATCCTAGGGTTGATATACATTCTTTGAGAATGGAGAACCTAGGTTGGTACCAGGACCTTGTCTGGGACCAAGAGGTTGATCAACATGATTCAATATGGGATTGAAGCTTCGCCTAAGGTTAAGGACCATTCTCTGGGAGAATGAAAGATATGGTTTGGGATCAGAATGTCGATCAACATGATTCAGTCTGGGATTGAAGCTTATCTTGGGGATGAGGACCATTCTCTAAGAGAATGTAGGACCTAATATTGGATGAGGGTTTTGATTGACATGATTCAATATGGGATTCAATCTCAGCCTGGGGATGAGAGCCATTATTGGATAATGGAGGTACTAGGTCAATTACCAAGATGTTGAATTTGATCAATATTCAGCCTAGGGATGAAGAACCTAGTCCAGGACCAGGACCTAGTTTGGGACCAGGATGGTGAAGTGTTAGATTGGATTTAGGCCTACATCTAGAATGAAAAAGGGATGCATATGTAGAACTTCTTATGATTTCTAGAATTGAGAGATATCACAATTCAATGGCCTAAGTACCAATATTCAACAATAGTGACAAGATCCAGTGATAATGTCTAGAATTTATATCCAGTGATGATATCTAGTGACGACATCTAGTGATGATGTCTAGAGTTGATATCCAGTGATGATATCTAGTGACAAGATCTAGTGATGATGTCCAAAGTTGATATCTAGTGATGATATCCGGTGACAAGATCCAATGATGACATTCAATCTTAAGTGTCGAGAACTAGTGATGATGTCCATGGATGACGACTTTGATGAAAGAATACCTTTTTTGTTAAGAGGGAGTGTTGAAGAATGTAACTTCGAAAGATATTATTATTGTAATTTTATCGTATTATTTTTGTTCCTCCTTTGGGAGATGTTATTGATGTACTTGTTCATGTAAATGTACTTGAAATAATCAATGTAACCCTTCCATTGTAATTCAGGTCAATAGTACCTACAAGAATATTATATAAATGTTATTTTGAGTCTCCCTGGGTAATTTGGCCCTGTTTAGAGCAATGAGCCAACCTAGTTAAGTAAAAAGGTCACTCACTTGATGAGTATAAATAGAGATGGTGCTCCTCTCATTTGAACACGCCTCACACTCAAGCAAGTGCACATGTGAGAGAAGAGGATGCTCGATGGAGAAGAGAAGAATATTCTGTTGTCTTTGGGGTTTATCTTGGTTTGGAATTACACTTGGTGACATAATATATACTAAAGAAGTTGTTGGGTTTTCTCCCTTGTGGTTTCCCAGGATAAATATTTGTTGTTATTTTTGTGTTGATGTACTTGTCTTTCTTTCAGTGATCCTATTACATATTGTTATGATGTTATGATTCTAAATGTTTTAATATATTGTATAACCATAAAAATTATAATACTAACAAGTTGGTATGCTATTTTTTACAAGTATTCAACCTTATTGAAGGTTGAAGGAGGCCCTGTAAGCTTCACAACATATGCCCTATGAGGACATATTCATTGACATGTTGAAAGAATCCTTGGAATATTCAAAACATATGGCCTACAAGGACATATCCACATCCATTGAGCCTTGAACAAACCCTACCACAATGAGAGATGCATTAGTTATGATCCACCACTTAGCTAAGAAAGATGCTTTTACATGCCCAGAAGAAGAGGTGATTAACAAGTTTTTACTATACATTGGAGAACTTGTCTCAAATTAGGTTCTCATTGAAGAAGACCTCCAAAATGTCTCTTCATACTCAATAGCTATGAGAGAACTTGTCCCAAATTAGGTTCTCATTGAATAATGCCTTTAGAATGTCTCTTCATACTCCATATCTACAACTTTTTATCCTTCCATTCACCAAGCTCCACACAAAAGCTTCAAGAGGTTTCCTCCATTCAAAAAAAGGAATGGTAAAGAAAAATTATTCAAGCACTTACAAGTTTTTAGTTCTCGTGAATGGGATCACAAGCACTCTAAGAGTAGGAGTAATTCACAAAAGTTTGTAGAGATCTTCACAAATCCCTTCATCGAGAAGTAGTTTACCAAGTTATGATTTTCCTTAAAATTGAAGGCTCCTTATGAGTAGGCTCTTTAGCTTTATCATTTACATTATATTTATGGGGGTGGTTTCCCATGTTATTTTCTATATTAGTCAATTTTAGAGAATCTTTTGTGCATGGGTACCTAATAGGACTGTAAATTATTGCGACCCATTTTTCTTTTGCATTTATTTCACCTAGTTCGGCTAATGAGGGGGTGTTAGAGAATAATAACCCTCTCCATAGCTTCATTCTCATACCTAGGAACTTAGGCTATGACCTCATGAGTATACTAGGACAAATAATATTTGATTTGGACCTTTGAGTCAACTTGGATCTTCCTACTAAGCTCTAGGGTCCTAAAACATCCTTATCTGTTTTTTCTTAAACTCTTGAAGTCTATTTTGGCATATGAGGGTGAATTCCTTCCATTAGGGATTATTTTCCTTGATTTTAGGGTCCCACATTACAAGTTAGAGTTTCAGAGTGAATCTGAGGAGTTTACCCTATTGTTTAGGGACTCCATGCACCTCTTTTTTAGTTATTATGGGACAGTAGCACCCTCTTTGAGTGTTTTAGGCATGTAAAACTCATGAATGTTCCTTCATCCAATTGTATGTACCTTTTGTTAGTTTCAATCAATTTATCCTATCATATAGAGATATAATTCCACCTAGGAAATTCATGAGTTAGTTTAAATAATCTTGGAGAGCATGTTGCATGGATAACTAAGTGTCTCTAGATCTAGTTAATCCTAAATAGCATCTCATGCATTACATGACAAATCTGAATTACCTCCACGACCTTTTCAAATTTCCTTTCCTATTTATACTTTCATCTTCATTCATTGATGCTTAATGTAATATAACATTCTCTCTTGTTATTGACTTATCTCTTTTGTGTAATGATTAATGTTTAGCACATTTATTGCATGAATTTATCAGAATGTTGATCTATTTAACAACATTGATATGTTGTTTAGTATATATATATATATATACATGCTCAATTTCTATAGGTGTTGTATATTCCAGGTTTGGATCAAAACCTGATATCTATTATTAAGATGATAAATGCAGGTGTGCAGTTTGTATTTTATAAAGATTAGTGTAAAATGGCGTGAGGAGCGATGGTACTGATGAGAGGAGTTCAACCTGGAACATTGTATAATATATTGGGAAGAACAAATACCAATGGATGTGTGAATACAATATTTCCTGAATTTGACATCATATCTTCTTGTTTAGTCAACTTAACCATGTTGTGGCATCATCGAATGGAACATATTGGTGAGACAGGTCTTCATGCTATGCATAGTAAAGGTATGGTTGAAGGTATTATTGATTGTTGTTTTGAAGTATACTTCTGTGAACGCTGTATTTATGGTAAATAGTCCTGTAAAATTCCCAATTAGGGTCACAAGGGCCAAGGAAATATTGGATTTAATACATAATGATGTGTTTGGAAACGTACTAGTCCTTTTACTAGAAGTATCCCATTATTATGTCTCTTTCATAGATGTTTTCTCCATAACAAGATGGTTTTTATTTTATGAGGAAGAAACATGAGGTTTTTGAAAGGTTTCAAGAGTTCAAAGTGCTTGTAGAAAATTAGACTAGTAGAAAAATCAAGGTGCTAAGAACTGATAATAGAGGAGAATTATGTAGTAAGGCATTTGACCTGTACTGTAGACAACATGATATAGATCGACACAACACAACTCAATACATGCCTCAACATAACAGATTTAGTGAAAGAATGAATATAACATTGATGGAAAAATCAAGGAGCATGATCAATGGTGTAGGTATCACACAAGAATTCTAGGCAGAGGCAGTTGACATGACATGTTACCTGGTGAATAGTTCATTATTGGCAGCTCTAGTGAAGAAGACTCCATATGAGTACATGATGAGGAAATCCCATCTCTTACACATCTGATATCTTTTGGGTGTTATTTTGTGCATGTTTGAAAGAAGAAAAGAAACAAACTTGATAACAAGTCCAAGAAATGCATCTTCATCGGGTTCAAAGACGGGGTGAAAGGGTATAAGCTATGGAATTCGGTCATAGGGAAGGAAATTTATGGTAGAGATGTGATATTTAGAGAAGTCAAAGATACTTATGGTATATATAATTATAAAAGAGAAAAGGAACAATAAAAGCTAGAGTTCCAATGGAACGATGAAAGTCATGATTCAAAATAGTCGATTGAATCCAATGAAGAGGTGGAACTGCAAACTTTGGTCGTTAAGAGGTCTAGTTGAGAAAAGAAACAACCTGAAAGGTATAGTCCACTATATTTCCACTACTTTTGTATTAAATTCAATAGAAGAGGATCTTATGCCAGTAAAGAAAGTGATCAACTTGACAAAAGGTAAACTCTAGAAAAAGGCCATGAAAGAAGAAATAGAGTCGTTATAGAAGAATGAAACATGGGATATGGTCATGTTACCAAATGGAAGGAAACCCATAGGAAGTAAGTGGGTGTTCAAGAAAAACTCAAATAGTGCAGGTTAGGTCAAGACATACAAATCTCATCTGGTAGCGAAAGGATATTTTCATGTTAAGGGAGTTGACTTTGGTGAGATCTTCTCTCTTGTTGAAAAGTTAACTTCCACTAGGTACTAATGTATTTAGCTACAACATTTGATCTTGAAATAGAACAAATTTATATGAAGAAAAAATTTCTTAATGGTGATGTTGAAGAATAAATTTATATGAAGCAGTATAAGAATTTGTAGTGAAAGGGGAGAAGGAGCTAGTTTGCAAGTTGAAGAAGTCCCTCTATGGTACGAAGCAATCACCCANATATATATATATATTATTGGGTGTGTTATATTTTTTGCTTGTAAATCGATGATCGAAATTGGTAGCAAGTCAATTGTAATTGAAGTCAACATATAGTAAAAGTATAGTCGATGGTCCAACTAGTATACTCATCTAGTCGTTAATCATGATAGGTTGACGAGAAAGTTGTTGAGCACAAAGTAGGAATGGATTCGATGAACACTTGGATGATAAGAGGATCAAATGGTGATCGATCATGGTTGACTTAGTTGAGTCGACTGTAATAGAATAAGTACATTTAGTTAGGAAGCTATGGATTACCATTAATGAGAAATTATATGTAACTAATTAGTTACCATGAGCTAGTGTTTGTTTTGCATCCATAAATATGATGTAAGGTAGAAGGCTATGTATAAGAGAGGAATATAACTCTTGAAGAGAGTAGTATATTGTAAGTGAATTCATGCATGTGGTATTAAAATATAGTAAATCATTTTTGTAAGCAACTGTAAAGAGTGTTTCTAATAGATGGGTGGTTAAACTCACTAGTTTGTTGGTTTTCCATAGTAGAGGGGTTTCTAGAGTAATTTCTATGTACTACGTGTGATTTTGTTTTGTACCATTGATAATTCTATTGTATGTTTAACTATAGGAATAATCATGCATACTCATTGTAATAGGTATTAGAACCCAACATTTAGTATCATAGTTATATTTAGCTTCAAAGGGGTGCATTTTATTGATGAGGGTTTGGGTTGGTCTTGATTTGGAGAATACCTAGTTTCAGTGGGAGTCTTAGAACAATTGATTCATAGTTGAGAATGGTTGAAATTTCGAGGATAGAAATTGAAATGTTTAATGAGCTAAATTTTGAGCTTTAGAATCTTAAAATGGAGGATCTCCTTGTAGATAAAGAAGAATGATTTGTTTTCAACCCCATAACCACTTTGACAAGTATGTCTAAGGAATATTGGTATAAAATCGACAGGAAAGCAAGGAGTGCAATCCGACTTTATTTAGCATATTTAGGTGACTGAATGTCTCAAAAGAAGACACTGCAAATAAACTGTGGGAAAAGTTGGGCAACATGTACCAATAAAAAATATCTAGCTAACAAGTAGTTTCCTTAAAAAGAAACTATATATTTTGAGGATGAATGATGACGACTAAGTTACTTAGATCCTAAATGCATTCAACACTGTGACTAGTTAATTGTTGTCCATGCATATGGAAATTACTAAGCAAGAGAAATGTACCAATTTTTTTATTTTATTTTCCAAACTCATAGGATAGCTTGGTCATGGTTATTTTAAGAAATAATACCACATTAAAGATCAATGACATGGTTGCATCTTTGTTGTCAGAGGTGATGAGATAAAATAACATGAAAGGTTTGACCCATGACACCTTGATGGTGAGAGGTTGATTGGTCGATAGAGAAAAAGGTTAATACTTTGTCAGAAGATCGAATTTGATGGGTACATCTATGGCCATATATAAATCTCCCAGTCCAACGATGAGGAGATTTTGGAAATACGAAAAATTTAGGCATTATAAGTGAGATTGTAAGTTGATGGAAGCCAATAAGAGCACAGGATCCGAGGAATCACAATTGAATGAAAGTAATCCTTCATTTGAAGAAAAAGGGGATGTGTATTTGGCCTCGATGAATACATAATCGAATCATGACTCTTGGTTGATCGACTCCAGTGCATCATTTCATATGAAACCACATAGAGAATGGTTATGTGAATGTGAGAAGTTTGACGGTTGTGACATTCTTCTAGGAGATGATTCACCAACAAATATTATCTAAAGAGGTAAAGTTGAATTGTAACTAAAATATGGAAGGATAGGAACTCTTCAAGGCGTGCTGCATATGACATGCTTGTCTCGAAACCTTATTTTTGTTAGTAATATGGGGAATGCATGTGTGTAGTATGTATTTGAAAAAGATACATGCAATATGGTGTGAGGTGTGATGGAATTGATGAGAGGAGTTTGTACTGTAACACTATACAATCTATTGGGAAGAACAAACACCAATGGATGTGCAACTACAGTCTTTATTGAATTCAATTATATATCCTCCTATATATTTGACTCAACCATGTCATGGCATCAATAGATGGGATACATTAGTGAGAAAGGACTTCATGCTATGCATAATAAAGGTATAGTCAAATATATCCATGATTTTTCTAAATAAGCACACTTCCGTGAACATTGAATTTATGGTAAACATAGCCGTGTAAGTTTCTCATCCGAGGTCACTAGGGCCAAGGAAATACTAGAATTAATAGATAGTGATGTGTTTGGACCAGTACCGGTCCTATCACTAGGAGGATCATAGTATAAGTTTCTTTCATAGATTATTTATCCATAATGACATGGTTGTATTTTATGAGGAATAACTATAAGGTCTTTAAGAAGTTTCAAGAGTTCAGATCTCTTGTAGAAATTTAGTCTGGCAAAAAAATCAGGGTGCTAAGAGTTAATAATGAAGGAGAATCATGTGGTAAGGAATTCAACTAGTTCTACATTTAGTATGGTATAGCTCAACAACACAAAAATCCATACATGCTTCAACATGGTGGAGTTACTGAAATAATGAATAGAACGACGATGGGGAGATAAAGATCATGCTTAGTGGTGCAAGTATGACATAAGGATTTTGGGCAGAAGCAATCGACATGGCATGTTACCTAGTGAATAGGTGTTTGTCAATGACTCTAGTCGAAAAGAATACATATGAGGCATGGGATGGTAAGAATCCCTCTCTTTCACATCTCATATTGTTTTGGTGTGATGCCTTTGTGCATGTCCCAAAGGAGAAAAGATGCACACTCAACAACAAGTATGAGAAATGCATCTTGATTGGGTTTAAGGATGGAGTGAAGGGGTATAAGATATGGAATCTTGTTACAAGGAAGGATATTTATAGGAGATATGTGATCTTCAGAGAATCCATATATACTTATAGGGTTGAAGAGGTCATAAGAGAAAAAGAACCAGAAAAGAAGGAGCTTTAAATCAATAATGAAAACCTAGATTCATATGAGTTGATTCAATCCTATGAAGGGGTGGAACAATAGAATCTGATCATTAGGAGTTTTGGTCGAGCAAAGGAACATCCCAAAAGATATATTCAACCCGATTTTCACTCTACTTTTGCATTATCTTCCACTGAATATGATCCCATGTTAGTAAAGTAAGCGATCGAATCGACAAAGGGTAAACTCTGGAAAAGGGCCATGAAAGAAGAAATAGAGCCATTGAGGAAGAATAAAACATGGGATATGGACACATTATCAAATGGGACGAAACCCTTCAGTAGTAAGTGGGTATTTAAGAAAATATGAATGCAACAAGACAAGTTGAGAAGTACAAGACTTAGCTAGTAGCAACGAGATATTCCCAAGCCGAGGGAGTTGACTTTGGTGATATTTTTTCTCTTGTTACAAAGTTAAATTACATTAGGGTACTATTTATTTAGATGAAACATTTGATCTTGAGATAGAATGGATGGAAATAAATACACCATTTATTCATGGTGATCTTGAAGAAGAAGTTTATATGAATCATCCTAAAGTATTTATAGTGAAAGGAGAGGAGAAGTTAGTCTACAATTTCAAGAAGTCTCTCTATGGTTTAAATGAATCACCTAGGATGTGGTACCAATAAATCAATATGTATATATAGAAGTTGGAGTTTGTGAGACGTTAAGTTGATCACTATGTGTATGGAAAGAAATTGAATGATTACTTTATATATGTAATTTTGTATGTTGATGACATGTTGTTGGATGAAATAACATGGATCTAATAAAGGAGGTGAAACTACAATTGTCATCCAAGTTCGACATGAAGGATCTTAGTGTGCCTCATTTCATTCATGGAATTGAAATAAAGAGAGATCGAGAAGATAGAAGGATTTGGTTAAAATTCAGAGTAAATATGTTGAGACAATTCTAAAGTGCTTCAACATGCATGAGTGCAAATTGGTCAAGGTACCTATTCCTGTAGGAGGTAAGTTGTCTATCGAATAATGTAATAAGACAATGGAAGAAATAGAGTACCTATATCATGTGCCATATGTTAGTGCTATAAGTAGTTTGATGTATGCAATGGTGTGTACTTGACTTGATATTTCCCATGTAGTGGGATTATTGAGTAGATACATGTCAACACCTAGAAATGATCACTTGACTGTAGTCAATAATTTTTTCAAGTATTTGTTTGGTACAATGTACTATGCAATATGACACCAAGGAGAACTTGGAATCAACAATAAAATATTTGTGCATGGTTTTTTAGACTAGGATTAGGTTGGATATATCGATTGCAGATGGTCCACTAGTGGATATGTTTTCAAGTTATTCAGTGGAGAAATTAGTTATATGAGTAGGAGGCAGTCAATCATTGCACTATTGACTACTGAGGCTGAATACATGGCAACCACTCATGCAAGAAAAGAGGTTCTTTGGTTGCAAATATTTTGTTCAAAATTTGGTTTTAAACAAAAAGTTGTTAGGTTGGATTATGACTATCAAAGTGCAATATTCCTTATAGCAAATAACTCTGCATACCATTCAAAGACAAAGCATATTGATGTGTAATATCACTTTGTGAGAGACATGATGGAGAATCAAAAAGTGTTGTTGGAAAAGGTAGGCACTATGAATAACATTGAAGACTAATTAACCAAGTCTATGAACATTGAAAATTTTACTTGGTGCATGGAATCAATGGGATTATTAGCCCCGCTTCAGTGAATTGAAGGTATGAAATCTCATGTGTATGCAAAGAATACAACAAGTGAGAGAATGTTGGTTGTTTTATATTATTTTCATGTAAAGCAATGGTCAAAGTCAATAGTCAAATGGAATTGAAGTCGACAGATAGTAGAAGTATGGTCAACAAGCATAATAGTATATTAGACTGGTCATCGATCATAATTGGTCGATAGGGAAGTTGACAAGCATAAAGTGGACATGGATCCGATGAACACTTGGAAAATAAGAGGCTCAATAGGTGATGACTATGGTTTATTCATTCAAGTCATCAATAAAAGAATAACTACATTTATTTAGGAAGTTATGAGTTTCCATTAATGAGTAGTTATCTGTAACTAACTCAGGTACCATGAGCTAGTGTATGTGTTTCATCTATAAATACGATGTAAGGTAGAAGTTATCTATAAGAGATGGATATTAAAATTGAAGAGAGTAATAGAGTGTAAGTGAATTCATAATTGAGTTATTTCAATCTAGTAAATCATTGTTGTAAACATCAGTGAAGAGTGTTGCTAATAGATGAGTGGATAATCTCATTAGTTTGCTAGTTTTCCCAAATGAAGGGGTTTTTAGGGTAATTTCTATGTACCATTTTTTACTATGTTGTGTACCATTTATAGTTATGTTATATGTTTAAATGTAAGAATCATAATGCATACTCACTATAATCGGTATTAGAACCCAACAATTTTGTATGTTGATGGTATGTTGTCTATAAAAAATAGTAGGATATGATCAAGGAGGTAAAACTATAATTGTCCCCCAAATTCAACATGAATGATATTCATGAAGATCATTTCATTATTGGAATAGAAGTTAAAAGAGATCAAGCAGGTAGAAGGATCTATTTAAATCAGAGTAAAGATGCTGAGACAATTTGTAAACGCTTCAACATGCATGAGTGCATACTAGTTAAGATCTCTATTCCTGTAGGAGTTAAACTATAGATAAACAATGTCCTAATACATAAGAAGAGATAGAGTACATGGAACATGTTCCCTATACTACTGTTGTAAGTAGTTTGATGTATGCAATGGTTTATACTCGACCTGATATTTCCCATGCAGTGGGAGTATTGAGTAGGTACATGTTGAGACCTTGGAAAAAGAACTGGTTTACTGCTAAAAGAGTTTTTAGGTATTTGTGTGGTACAAATATTAGATGAAAATTTCAACATATCCATGATAATGAACTATGTACCTTAAACCTTTCCACAACCTGAAGTATCTTGATAAAACTTACTTGGAATATGAGAATCATAAGCTTCCCCCCCTAAACTGCCTGGTTAGCAACATTATCACATCTTGCTATGTGATGACATGCATTACTCTTCATTATCATAGATTTATTTAAGCAAACTCGATACATTTTCACAGGTTTCATTCATGCATAGTGCGCCACCCCTAAATTGTCACAAGTTTCTCTTCAACAGGGTGTGACATTGTATGTATGGGGAAAAAAGAAAAGTTTTGAGAAGCTTCTCAAAATGAGCCTTCATGGATGCCTATCCCATCCGATTTGGGTGGATACCACAAAATTTTTAACCAATGTCAATAGGGATGTAATATCAACTATTACATTGGGAAAATTCATTGCTTTAGCTTAACATATTAATGGAATCATTGGATGAACACATATTTTAAAAAGAACAAGTCCCTTAGGATAAAATATGCGTTTTATATTTTTTATACCAACATATTCATGCATGTGATCCCCTTGATTTGCAAAAAAACAAAAAATATATATTTTGCTATAAAAAACCTTACCAATTTTCATCATTGTTAGGCACAAAGGTATGATAGATAAAAATTACTTCACAATTATTCCGATTGTTATATCACTTCTTGATATATTGGAAGCATAAATAATCAACTTATGAACCACTTAATTTCATCATGCATGAATATAAGTCAAATTAAAAGAGAAATTTATCCATTAGTTGGCCCATGGTTTGAATGTAGCACCTAAATATTTTCTTGGTAGGGTTATAAATTATTTTGACTAGATTCCCCAACATATATGAATCTCTAAACACATGAAAGTGTTTGCAACCAAGTTGTAGACATTAATTCAAACCTAGGCAAAGGGATTCAAATTCAATGATCTTATTTGTACATTAAAATTCATCTGCAAATAAAACTAATGAGGATTCCATGATGGAGAGTACAACATTACTTCGACACCACTACCTTCAACAAAGAAGGCTCCTTCAAGTTACAATGGCTAAGCCCTATCATGATGAAAAGTTGGTTAGGAAAAAAAGGTATGTTATTCCTCTATGAAGTTAGAATACGTGTTGAATCTTGTTTCCATATAGTTAACTTTAAAACAAGCAAGATTTTAAATGTACCATACAAATATAGGATCTTTTAACAATGATATTTTTTTGGTCAAGAGGTATAAAAATATTTGAACCATCTAAAATAAGATAACCACTAGATAAATGTTTCCATTCATGTCCCAAAATCAATGAGTAATTCCCTACGTTCATATCAAAGACCACAAAATCACACATAACAAAAATTTGCGGGATGCACATAGATGACTAGGGTGAGATCTTTGATTTGGCCAACCACTTATTGAACTTTCTTGTTAAATGTGGGCATGTTTTTGGCTTCACCTTTACAACTAAGGATAATCTTATCCTAAATGATTTTGGGCATAATATTTGGGCATGCAATGCCATAAATCAAACAAGAATGAGAAACTATAACCATATGTTGTAATCTCACGGATCACAGAGGGTTACCAATAATACACATTAAGCATACAGACATAACAGAGACAAGAGATAAGAACATAGATGTAGAATAACATATTATATTATATTAAGAGGGTCCATACAAACACAAAACTAAACCAAGTTCCCATCTGTCTCAAAAACCTAATATATATGATTTACAAACAGTTACATATAACTACTTGTTGGTTCGGTCAGCCGACACGACCTTATGCGGCCGACCTAATCTCTAATTAGTAGGCTAATCGACTTAGTCGGCTTATTGACTAACTCCTCCAACATCTCCCCCAGGAACAAAATATTTCTTCGTCCCAAAGAAACAGGGGAGGTATTCAAAATATTTTACTGTCTAAGATAGTTATTTTCTTGTTTGTCTTTCATGGGCTATGAAGTTGGATGGTTGGTTGCTTCTGTATACATACTTCGACGATTGCTTCTGCTATAATGGGTAGTTGATGTTGGAATTCTATCCAACTTTGACGTACTTTCTGGATGTCGATGGTCAGTGTTTTAATGCTTGATAACATCAACATATTCACCTGAATGGAAAGGTCTTCTATTCTTTCCATGTCGAGTCCCATGAACTGGTATTTTTCTTCTGCTGTTTCCAGTAGTCTTTTCATCTGCGGGAAGATGGTGTCTAATTTCTCCAAGCTCGGGAGTTCCTATTGCACCCACTAGTGTGCTTATTTCTCGAGTCTCTACAGTTTGGCTGTCTCCAGCATGATTTGATATTGTATTGTGCTTCTCAGGGCTTCCTCAGTGCTCTTTCTCTTTTTCAATGCTTGAATTTGTTGTCTAGTCTGTCGGGTCTACTGAAAGAATTGCCTGTAATAAGTAGGCCATTCCTGGAGCACTCCTTCTGTAATGACAGACTCTTCCATGTGGTCTTGTAGCACTTTGTAAGCTTCTTAGAAGGCTGTGTACTTCTGCATCAGTAATCTAGATGTCTCTTATTTTTGTTCTTCCTTTGTATTTTGCATTTGTACTTGTATGGTTGACACCACACTCTCAAACAGTTGATATGCCTTCTCAAGTGGATTGTCAGTGTCAGCTTCCATCGATCCTGGTATTACAAATTGTGCTAGGTTTTTACATTTTAATAGGAATTCGACTTGTTCCTTCTCAGTGTCGTCGAGCTCCTTGCATTTGGTTTGGCTTGTTGTTTTTGCTAGAATGGCCAGAGTTTCTAAGAGTTGTCCCATCTCTCTGTCCTTCAGCTTTGTTGCATCGACTGAAGTGGTTGACCCAAGTTGGCTAATGTGGACAATTGTCAATTGTGACTCTTTTTGGTGGTCCTTCTTCATTCTATCTCTCTTCCTCTTATGTTTATGTTGTTTTTCTTGTGCATATGTAAGGGTTAGACTCCCCTGTGGTTGATTTTCTTGTGTTGGGTTTTCTGGTTGCTGATATGCAATGGTCAGTGTAACTTCTGGTTGGATATCTTGGGTTAGATTTGCAGCTAGATGTGTATCTGGGGGATTTTGGGCAGAGGGTTCGGGTATAGATGTTTCAGGTGTTGTTGGTTTGGGTAAAGGCGGTTTAGGTGCAGGTGGTTCAGGTGCAGACTATGGATTGGGAAGTGGTGGTGGAGATGGTGAATGGTTGAGTGTAATTGGTGTGGTAGGGATATGGTCACTTGGTGTCAAGTCCTTGACTTGTGGTGGTGAATCCTCTGGTTCATTCGAGAATAAGTTATCGATTACCTGGTTGATTTCTTCCAGGATTTCTTCTTTTACATCTCTTGCTGGTTCATTGGCTAATGGAGGGGGTGGGATGTCAACAGGGATAAAGGATGAGGTTTGAATTGTGACAACTTGAGCTATCTTGTCGGGGTTCCTCATAAATGTTGATTTTATAATTCCCACAGACCTTGGTTTCTGGGGTATTTGTCCAAGTTGTGGAGGAATGAGCTGCCTTGATCCACTAACTTCGATCAGAGGACATCTGGTGGTGATCTTCTGGACAAAGGTGAGTAGTTTAGGCAATTTCTCAATGTATTCCTGGAAATCACTGTCCTGGTCGAACCTCTCTTTCAAGGTTACTGGCATAGCATTTTTGCATATGTCGACTGGGATTATAGTGGGTAGTTGTGGAATTTCTTCCTGTGTGATCTAGGTTGGAGATGGGGGTGGAGGTGTAGAAACTAAATCGACAACATTTTCAGCCGTTGAAGTGTTTGTGCTTTTTACCTTTTTCAGTCGACCCTGTTGTGCTCCCGACTCGATAAAGCATTTGAACTGTGTCTCGATCGAAACTTTGTTCACTATAGCGTCTTCTATGGTGTCGATGGTGGTAGATGCTAGTTCCTCTTCATCTTCTGATTCTGAAAGGATTAGCTTGCGATTCCCCTTCCCTTTTGTTTCCGTTTCCTTTTTTCTTACGGCTGCTATTTATTTTTCTAGCTTTTTAGTTGTGTCTTTGGTTATGGCATATTCAGGATTGTCAGGCTCAATGTCTTCCTCTAGCTCTTCCCCTCCCTCCTGCTGTTGAACTAGGTTGATACTTTCTTCAGCTAATTTGGTTACCCGTTGTTCTGTCGGTATACTTTCCCTTTGGGCTGTTGGTGGTATGATTGTTATTTGCAATCTATTGGTGTCCTCTGCTGGTGTTTCTTCTGACACGTAGTTGGAGTTCATAGTCTTCGTCCTTCTCTTGGTCTATCAGTGGTTCTTCAATTGCTAAGTTTCCTTCCTTGGCCTTTGCTGGTATGGATAATTTTGCGCCGGATTATCGAGCTAGCTTGCAGAAGATCTCTTCAACTATTGGGTAATAGTCGAGAGGCTTTGCTTTTGCTTTTGCACCTTGCATATACCAAACTGCAGTGTGGTCAAGATCTAGTTGGATATGTGCGATTTTTGGCAGACTTCGTTGGATGTTCTAAGGCACCCTCCATCTGCTCATCTGAATTTTTAGGTGTTGGAGCCAATTTTCCAACAATACCTTTCCATTTTCTAGTTCTTTTAGTGTTCCAGTCTGCGCAAATGGCTTGAACCTCCACATGTGGAATTTTGTCAGCTCTTGGAACTGCTTATCCCTGATTGGGCACAAGTGGCACATCACTATCCATATTATTAGAGATGAGAAACTTATAATCCTGCCAAACTCCTAGCATTTCTCACAGATATTTTTGAGCATGTCGGTGACATACTGATCCCATCTGTATGCTTTTCCTATCTTTGCTATTGTGTCTACTACCTCTAGCATATCCAGCTTCAGGTCGCTCCCTCGGCCTGTAGGTGTGAGCCTTGTTGCTATGATTTTGGCCACAATTTGTGGCGTTCGGGCTTGTATCTGGCTAATCATTAGCCCTTTTGAATTTTTCCTGGAGGGCATTCCAGTTAAATTTTCTACCAGTCCTTCTTTTATACCGACATGTACTAGGTTTCCCTGGTTGGAGAGGCTAGTCAATTTGTATATGACTTCTCTAGATATTTCGACTAGTCTGTCGAAGTAAAATTTCCCATTGTGGTACCGGTTGATAATGAATTTTACTACTATTTCCTTGGTTCCTCCAAAAATCGCTATGAACGGTGTGTTCATGTAGTTCATAATGGAGATGTGGTTTATCTTCTCTGCTGCTTGTGTCGATTTCTTGTCGACATAAGCCCATTCCTTGATTTTGGCCCACGTTTTCACCCATGAGGTTTATTGTACCTTGGCGTTTTTGATGTTTCTTAACCTTCTCATCAATGGGGTTTCAGCAGATTGCAATTCCTTTGTCTTTGCAGCTACGACTCTGGTTTGTTTTGTGCCATCTTGTCGGTTTCTTGGTCGAATTTTCTTATAGGTTCTCAGTTCTCAACTTTCTGATTGCTGAATTGCTCTATCTCTTCAAAATACTGTAAATGATCCTTTTCTGGTCTGGTATTTATAGGTGGGGTGTTTGACGTTTCTGTCGATGGGTGTATTAATGGTAGAAGTGATGTTCCAACATGGTCTCTGGGCTTTGCGTTAATGGTGATTTACTTTTGGTGCTCTTTCTGACCGTAGTCATGAAGGCGTGATTTGACCTTCAGGGTCGTTGGTCGATGTCGATCATGTGAGCGGTCGATGGTGGTATGTCGATGGGTTTTATGTTGGCTGTCAAAGCGTTGGTTCCCTGTCATCCTGGGTTATGGGTGTTGGTTATGTTTTGTTGTTTTTAATCTTTTTAGATTTTTATAGTTTTTGTCTAACAGTTATGGTCATTATTTTTTTATAACTTGTTTTAATTTTTGTACTGTTTTAGTCAGGCACCATTAACAAGTTTCTGAAATACTATGCCTTGTAACGTCCTTAGTCAGAATGATCCGTTGGCATGAATCTCTTCGACAACGTAGGGTCCCATCCATTCTGCATGTAAATTTTTGGGTTTTCCTTTTATTTGAATATTGTATAGTAAGGCGATATCCCCTACTGACAAATTCTTGTTTTTGATATTGCGATTGTGCCAAGCCTTCTACTGTTGTTTTTGGATTTCTTCGCGTTGTAGAGCAATCAGTCGGTGTTCTTCTAGCTTGCTTAATTGCATCAGTTGGTCCTTCCTGCCTTGTTCAACATCGACATGTAAAATATCTGCTATGATAGGTGTTTGCTGTTGAAAATGTAGTGGAACAACTGCTTCTTGTCCATAGACTAGTCGAAACGGTGTTTGGTCGGTCAAACGCTTGTATTCTATTCTATAAGCCCATAGTACTATAGGTATCTTTTCATCCCAATCATCCTCGTCGGTATTATAGATTTTAGTTAGGCCCTTTGTTAATGTTTTATTAATTGCCTCAATTGCTCCATTCGATTGGGGGTGATAAGATGTACTACGTCGGTGGTCAATTTTGAACTGGTTTTTTAGTGCTTTGATGGTTTTATTAATAAAGTGTGAACCTTGGTCGTTGATTAGGGTTATTGGGAATCCAAATCTGGTAATTATATTTTCATAGATAAATTTAGCAGCTATCTCACTGGAACATGTGTCGACTGGTTCTGCTTCTGCCCACTTGGTTACATATTCTACTGTACCTTGCACCTGTTCTTTTTGCTGGTATGGGGAATGGTTTTATGAAGTCGATGGCCCAAATTTCAAATGTCAAACTTGGGCTCACTGATATCAAGGGCATTTCTGTACTAGCCATAGGTTGACCCAGTCATTGACATCTATTGCATTGGATTACAAATTTATTACAATCTTTGTATAGTGTCGACCACCATAGCCCTGACTGTTGGATTTTCTTGGTAGTTGTGTTTGCTTGAAAATGTCCTCCCGCTGGTCCATAGTGTGCTTCATACATGATATTATTTCTTTCATGTTCTAATACGCATCTTCTGAGGATGTCGTCTAGGTGCATTTTATATAAAAATCCATTTATGAGGCTATACGGTGCAACTTTCATGAATAAGATTTGTTTCTTTTTCATGCTCATGCCCTCTAGTGCTTGTCCATTTTCTAAGAATTGAGATATTTCCTCTAATTCTACTGGGACTGCTTCTACTTGAAATAAATGTGCATCTAACAGGTCGTCTTCGACTCCTGTCGGTTCCTCTCCTGTGTCGATTCGTGATAAGTGGTTGGGTCCGACATTTAATTTTCCTGGTCTAACAACGATTTCAAATTCAAATTCTTGGAATAGAAGTAGCCAGCGACATATTCTCCCATGGTGTAAGGGTTTATTTACAAGGTATTTTAATGCTTGGTGGTCGGTATAAAAAATGAAAGGGTTGGCTAGTAGGTAATGTCGATACTTCTATAGTGCAAAAACCATTCCTAATGCTTCTCTCTCTATTGTCAAATAGTTCCTTTCTACTTTATTTAATTTTCTGCTGCTGTAAACTATGGGGTAGTCCTTTTTGTCATCCCCTGGTTGTGTTAAGATTGCTCCTATTTCTAGGCCTGATGCGTCGATATGTACGTGAAATTTGGTCGACCAATTCGGGAACCTTAGAATGGGTGATTCGACTAGCTTCCTTTTTAGTGTTTCAAATGATATGTTGCATTCCTTTGTCTAGTCAAATTCCTAATCTTCTTGTAATAGTTCTTCCAATGGATAGGTCATATCTGAATAGTATCTTATGAATTTCCTGTAATATCCTATATGACCAAGTAGTACCTTGACTTGTTTCGAGTTCACCGGTGGTTTTAAGTCGAGGATAATTTTTATTTTTGCAAAGTCAACCTTGATGCCTTCTTTGCAGACAATGTGTCCTAATAGTATCCCTATAGGGGTTAGAAATATGTATTTCCTTATGTTTAGAGATATCTGGATTTGTCGGCATCATTCCAACATGAGCCTTAGCCATTTGCAGTGATCTTTCAACATAGAGTATATTGTCCAATAATCGAAACATACTGCCATTGTTTTGTAAATATATTCTTGAAATGTTTTGGCCACAATTCTTGAAAATACTGCAGGTGCATTTTTTAAACCAAAAGGCATAACTCTGTAAGCAAATGAGCCAAATTCACATATGAATGCTGTCTTTTTCTAGTCTTCTTTAGCTATGGGTACTTGGTTATAACCTGAGAATCCATCTGTGAATGAGTAGCATTCATGTCCCGCGACTTCATTTAGGATTTCATTTGCATAGGGTGTTGGAAATGGGTCTGTTAAGGTGACTTTGTTTAATTATCTGAAGTTGACACAGATTCTTAGCTTTGTTGGGTTGTGTTTCTTTGGTTGAATGACCATTGGACTTTCCCATTCCGATTGGTCAATAGGATATCTGCTGCAAGCGTATTATTAATGTCTTTATGGACTATCTCTTTGTATTTATGAGCTAATTTATATGGCCGCTTCTTTACAGGTCGGACATCTGGTTTGATGTCAATCTTCATTTCACCCATTTCATGGACTAGACCTTTGAGATATTTGTAGTCTCTAGTGAATACATCCTAGAATTCTTTTAGCAAGTTTACTATTTCTGTTGTTTGTTCTTCACTGTAGTAATCACCAATTTTTTCCATTTTTGGTTGATCATCATTTGAGATGTCGAATTATTTAGTTTTCACTTTAGCATCTAACCATTCTAGTGCTCTGGCTTCATTGATTGGTTGGATCCATTCTTTAAACTGTGAAAATGTAGCAGGAAAGTCTGCTACAGTAATTTGGTTGGTATCTTCTTTGTCGGCTGTCTCGACTTTAAGTACTGTGCGAATTTTTTTTTTTTTTTGCATGGTATGATTTCCATCGAAAGCTTTTCCCTTCCTAATTTTCATTTTCCATTTGTAGTCTTGTTGACTGTGGTGTTGTCTTGGTTTGTATGTTATTACATGTTATTGTCGGTCGATCATGATTTTATGTTAGGGTATTGTTCCCGATCGGTTCGATAAACGCCTTGATTTGTTTTGTAGTTTTGACTAACTTTTCATTTTGTGGTATAAAGCTAAAGTCTTTGATGAAGTTCTCTCTAAGTTCATGCCATAGGAATGTTTCACCCTGTGCTTCTTCCATTTTGTAACATTTGTTTGGTAAATTGGATAGCGTCGATGGAAACAGGAGTGGCCATGTACGTTCGTCCTTATACCCAAGTCTGCTCCACTCTTTTTTGCATGTTCTTATGTGCTCTTCTGGGTCCTGCCCTTGGATGAACATAGGTATTTGGGCTTGATTGGTTAGCCTTTTTCCTCTGAATCTTTCTATAAAGTAAGTCGAAGCTATTTTCCATGTATGCAATCTTGATTGATGGGTATCCCACCATCTAGCAGCTTGTCCTGTGAAGGTTTCTACTAAGTTCTGTAGTCAGCCATGTTCACCAATGTTTTTGGATACTTGTTCTATATGTATAACTGGTGATTCTCTTTCTTTGTATCTTGGGATTTTTTTGATACTTACATTTGTTGGTTTTAGGGTAGGGTATTCCCTGCTTTTCTTTTCAAATATTTTTTGGGATGGTGGAAACCAAGAAACATTGGTCTGGTTTCTTCTGCACTGTTTGAATGGTCTAGCAACTTCTTTCTTGTGTTTCGTAGTTTTCAACTTCCCAATCATATAATTCTGCATTTGAGTTGTATCCTACTGAATCCTGATTGCCTAAGTGAAGTTCACCATAGACATTGGGTTCTATATAGTCTTCATTATTTTCTATTTTATATAATTGTCAGATGTCGATTTCTTCATCGATAGGTTCTATCCAAGGTTATCCTTGGGATGGATGGATAGGTACTATGAATTTCTGTCCATTCCCTTTTAGTTTTATCCTTTCTTTATCTAAATATATCGATGCTTTCATTTTTCTTCTCCAAGGTCGACCTACTAAAGTTGGGAAGGAACTGGATCCTTTCTTAGGGTCAATAATTTCAAAGTTGACTTTGGTTGATATTCCTTTTATTGTAGTATCGACATTTCTCCAAACTCCGATAGGTTCGATCAGACCTTGGTTGGCTATTTTGAGGTATATTCCCGACTCATATAGTTGAGGTATACCCAATTGTTCCCAAGTGTCACGAGTCATAATGTTTACTTGTGACCTGAAGTCGAGTACAACTTGTCAGACATGGTATCCTTCAATTTCTAGATTGACAAGTTGGTTGGCATCACTTTTTTCCTTTTGGTTTAGACTGCAGACGTTTTTTGTTTGTTTTTCTGTATTAGTGTTGTGTTTCATATTATAAAATAATTCAATGAATTGAGATACCGCTTTATCCTCTTGTACTAAATGTATTAATTCTTTAACTGTGCTTCATCGACTATCGTCAGCTTCTTCTTGTCGAGTAAATTATTTAAATATATTCGTTGCATTTTTATACAATTGTTTTTGTTTAGCTGGGTTAGGATAATCATTCTTTTCTTTTATTTTGCTTATGCGTGGATTATCACTCCCAAATTTTGTTCCTTGTCAGGTTACTATATGCATATTCTTTGTATTGATTACATCATGTTTTTGAAAGTACGACAAGATATTAACATTTTTCTTTTTATTGATTTTATCAAGCATAGTAGGGAAATCCTCTAATGAGTGATCCCCGACT
Organism: Pseudotsuga menziesii; assembly: GCA_001517045.1. Taxonomy (NCBI): domain Eukaryota; kingdom Viridiplantae; phylum Streptophyta; class Pinopsida; order Pinales; family Pinaceae; genus Pseudotsuga; species Pseudotsuga menziesii. The sequence goes on along the minus strand of LPNX011195336.1, from coordinate 119,688 downwards.
CTACAGCTAGTACAAAATTTTAAATCGGTTATGTCCTTGTATGAGTAGTCTGCATATCGCTGAACTTCTTTATAGCATGTGAAACAATGGATGGGTCGAAATGGTCAGTTGTTACGATTCCTAGAGAATCGACCTCGACCTCCATATCCTCCCCGACGGTTGTCAAACCGGTGCTCATATCGACAACCTTCATATCTTTGATTATTCTATTCGTTTTGAGCATTTCTTCATTGGTTGTTATCATTGTTCTACGTAACTGCATTTGTCTAGTAGACTGCTTGGTAATTTTGTCGATTCTTTAAATTTAAGTGGCAGTCGGCTGTGGCATGACTTTTAACTTCACAGATTACACACCAAGATGCTTTGCCATTTTTCATGTTATACGGGCAATCCTTTGTTGTGTGTTCTCCATGTTCTTGGAAGATGTCGCAGAAGCACTTTGTATGAACAAATCAAACGTCCTGTCGCCTGATGTCTTGTCTACAATTATCTTTTGTGTGTTCGGCTGTTGAGAATTTTGTGCACCAGACATCCCGATTCTTAAGGTTCGGCTCTTTCAATGATTTTTGCATGATTTCTAGATGCTCTTCTAGTTTAGTGTCTGTGGGATATGATGTGAAATCTTCGCCCATCTCCACTTACAGAGCTTTAATAAGTGCATCTTCATACATTTTAAATGTCTCCAAGCTTATGTGCTGCCGAATTTTCTGTGATAGACTTGCAAGAAGCCACTGAATTAATAGTTGTTCATCAATTACATAATCCAGTTGGTTGAGGAGGTATTTCCAATGTTTGTCGTACTCTTGGACAGACTCTGCTGGCTTTTGTGATGTTGCTTTCAACTTTTTAGTTGCCAGATGTTTTTCATCTGGGGTTTTAAAGAATGACAAGAATTGCGCTTTAATTTTTGCTTTAGGTGCTTGAGGGGTTCTCTCAGTAAAGGTCATGTACCACGTTAGTGCTCTTTTCCTCAAGGCACCAACAAAATGTGCCATTTGTCGATCTTCAGCTGTAACCTGATTTTCCTCCCATGCCGACTCACAGACGAACCAATGTCATCTAGGATATTTGTCACCCTCATATAGAGGGATATGCGTTGATCCGTGACTCATGTCAGACTCATTGTTGCTATCTCCTCCAGGAGGTGGCAGAGGTGGGGGTGGGGGTGGTGGTGGTGGGGGTAGTGGGATGTTTTACTTGTCTCTTTATGTAGAGATTTTTTCGACTAAACTTTCATTTCCGTCGGTCATTTTGTTTGTCGTTTCTTCTCTGACAAGCAGTCGGTTCAAGTCGACTTCTCCTGTTGATGTCCAACTGTAGTTATTTCTCTGCAGGTCCGACTGTTCTGTATTTTCCAAAGTTGTATTTGGCAGGGGGGGTGCTCCTTCATGTGTCGGGTAAAGTAACTGGATACTTTGGTTGGAAGGGTACGCCTGAAGTGTGACCTAGTTTCCTTCCTCCGATCGATGGATCACTAGATGATTATCATCATTTACCTCATCATCTAGTTGGCTGCATATACCAAACTGACTAGCTCTTAGTCTCAGGTCTTCTTCGACAATGTCTTGTATCCTAGTACTCAGATTCGTTGGAGATAGAGGTCTTATCTCCTGGGGAACTTCTATTTGGAGAACTTCATGCTGCTCTATCCACAAGTCTTCTTCCATTACAGGTTTCGTGAGGTGCCAAACTTGAAGAGAAGGTATATTTGTACTTGTTTTCAAGATTAATAAAGATGTGATGTCCTTCTTCTTCCCAAATCATTGTTCAATGTGTGATTGAATCTCTATTTCTGATTATATGATGATGTTATTCAGATCATTAGTTCATGTTTATTTGATTATCATTGTTTTATATGTGGTCATAATGGTTTGAGGAAGGTATAACTTGTTTTGCAGGTCTCTTGGAGCGAGAGGAGCAAGAAGAGGATTGAAGAGAAAGCTTGGACCAGCCTTCAGTTAGTCAGGTGTGGACCTTTCTCATCTCTGAATCTTGCTTATATATGCTTGCTGAACATTGTGCATCTCTCTTTCAACCCCAGTACGTTGATGGCCTCTTAAACCCTAGCCATAGGATACTTTCCTTTACAACAGAACTGGCGACTCCATTGGGGAGAGCCTTGTCTGTTTGGGGTTTCTCTTGATTTCTTTCAGCCTTTTGCATTGTTTCAGGTCCTTCTTGCCACTTAGGAACACTTTATAAATCTGATAGCACACTTCCCCTACCTTCTTAAGGTGGTTTTTGACCTTTTTGGGAATTTTCCCACCCATTCGCGAGTTGCTCTTCTGAACAGTCGCGAATACTTGCTTGTATTCGCGGGTTGCTATACTGAATAGTCGCGAGTCATTCATGGGTTGCACTTATAGACAGTCACGAATGCCCCTTTAAACAGTGTTTTTTCCTCTTTTGTGATTTTTCTTCTGTTTGAAGGTGTTTTGGGTAGGTCTTTTAGGGTCCTCTGCAGGTGCATGACTCTAGGGAGTTAGTGTCATCCTTTTTGCTTGTTCTCTATCTATGTGGTAAACCTTTTTATAGCATTAGTTTTTTCTCTTTGCTCTTTCCCCCGTCTCCTTTGCTTGGTTTGATTTTTGGCCTATGTTTCTGATCAGCCTCTGTTAGTGATCTTTGTTTGATTTTAGAAGCTTGTTGGTGTTGATTTCCTTCTTGTTTTGTTGGTTAACTTCACCGTGCCAAAGTAGTTGACTTGTCTTTTTATGCAAGCCTTCCTTCCAAGTAGGGTTTATACTAGCTTTAGAGCATTCTAGAGTTTGTTTGGTGGTTGTATAGTAGAGTTCCTTTTGCTTTGTTCTTATTATCTGCATACTTTGCTTCGTAGTTAGTTTTTCTTTTGCATTTATAAAAGAAAATTAAAAAGAACTTGTTTTTGCTGCCTGCCCCCTTACCTCCTTCTTTGGTTTGACCTTGTTGGACAAGGTATTGAGCAGCCTTCGTTTGTGGGTTTAGGTTGATACTGGGGAATTCTTGACCTTTGTTTATGTCAGTCTTTTTGCTCAGTCTCTTCATTCCAAAGTTGTTGGCTTGTTTACCTTTGTAAGCCTTATTTTCAAGAGAGGTTATATTCTAACTTTAGGGAAACCTAGGGTTTGTTTGTGGGGTGTAGAGTAGTTGTCTATTTGCTTTGCTTATAGTACTTCCTTGCATTAGTTGATAGACTGTTTTTTCTTTTGCATTTATAAAATAAAAATACAAAAACATATGTTTGCTTTATGTGCATGTAGATTAGGTTGTTAGTCTAGATTGCATGGCATGTCATTGTTTTTGAAAAAAATATAAAAAGATTTTGTTCTTTTTGGCTTTCAAGTTTTCTATTTGAAAAAATAAAGAGAATGGTTTTTGCTTTTTGTAGTTCATATCTCTTTGCTTAGTCATTTTGTTTCAAATTTTGAGTCAAAACACCACATAAGTTTCATGCCATTTACCCTCTGACTAAGAAAAACCCTTAAAATAAACGATATAATTTTAAAATTTACTAGTAAGTTTTATTTTATAGGGTCATACACCAACTAGCTTAGGCTAGACTTGTGGGCTAGGGAGTTTAAACTCCCCACAAGTGTTAAATTTCAGACGTAGTTGGCCTATCACTAGGTAAATCCTTGACTTTATCGACTGTATCTGGGAAGCTCCTCTCAAATGGGAGTTAAGCACTAGGCTGCGTGGAGGCTTGGATAGAGGAGATAACCCTCCAAATCCTTGTCAAAACGTAACTCAGGACTTTTACGCATCTGGGGATTCTGTCCTAGACAGAGTTTCAGGCTTAGCTACCCTGCCCATGCGTACGAGTTCGGCTGACGAATGTCCCCCTAGATTGTCAATATAGTTAAGGTAGCCTTTAGTCTCTTTGACATCTAGGGTTCATACATAGGTACACCGGAAGGTTATTTCTAGTTGACCTTGGACAGAATTGGAAGGTAACCCCGGTAGAAAGTGTGGGAGGGTGGTGGGTGATTCCTTCGCTTGTGCCTAAGAACATCTATAGGGATGCCAAGTAACTGTCTATCATCTTTCTTATGGAAAGTATATCTTATACCTGTTTGTCTGTTTGGCTTTAGGATTTTTTTAGTGAGTGCTGTGTGGTTTGTCTGTACTTAGTGTGCCTTTAGGAGTGTACTTTGTAATTTTGGTTGTCTATCAACCTCAGACTTTGTATCCTAGTTTGAAACTATGGCTGACACCCCTTCGAACACCAACCAAGAGATCCCCATGCTGGGAACTCCTTGCACTATTCCTCTCATGGGGAATGTTGGTGTTCCCTTGATGGCCACCCTGAATCTTCCTGGATTCACCCTAGGGCTACCAGTGTGGTTGTTTTCCACTCCAACTGTCCTGAATGCTCCTGATGCTTCTTAAGTAAGCTCCTTATATCAAGGGCATCAAAACACTACTTCCCCTTCACCTGTAGTTAATTCTCCTCCTCCTTCTACCTCATGTGGTGAAAGTACTGATACTAGTAACCGGCAGCCTAAAAAGAGTAAAAGAAGGAGGAATAGGAAGAAAGCACATAAGCAAGGGGGCACCCATTCAACCTCTGCAAGTCAAGTTGAACTTCACCACCCAGCCTTTGTTGTTCATGCTGGGGGCACCCATCCAACCTCTGCAAGTCATGTTGGATCTATCCATCCAGCCTTTGTTGTTCACGCTGGTGGGATCCTTCCAACCTTTCCAGGTCATGTTGGGTCCTCTCACTCAACCTCTATTGTTCAAGCTGAGTGCATCCGTTCAACCTCTGGTGTTCAAGTTGAACCTACCCATTCAACCTCTGCAAGTCAAGTTGATATTCACCATCTATCATCTATTGATCATGATGGTAGGATCCTTCCAACCTTTTCAGGTCATGTCAGATCCAGTCTCTCAGCCTCTGTTGTTTATGCTGAAGACACTCGTTCAACCTATGGTTTTCAAGTTGAACCTCCCCATCCAACCTCTGTTGTTCAAGTTGGACCTATCCACCTAGCCTCTGTCGTTCACGTTGGGGGCACACACTCAACTGCTGCAAAACATGTTGATCCTTACCATTCAGCCTCTATTGTTCATGTTGATGGTACCCATCCTACCTCTGCAAGTCATGTCGGACCCAGTCTCTCGGCCTTTGCAAGTCATGCTGGGGGCAGTCTTTCATCCTCTGTGGTTCATGCTGAAACCAATTTGTCAACCACTACGAGTCATGTTGACACTGTTGAAAAGACTATCCGTTCAAAACGCAAGCCCAAGTTTCCTTGTAAGCTTTGTGAGGGAGACCACCTTACTTATAAATTCCCTTCTATTGCTGAGGTGAAAAGAGTTTGGGCTCATGGTCCTCCCGTTTTTGAACATCCTGAAGTCTCTCAAAAACCAGCCTCTCTTAGTGAGGTTGGATCCAGTCACTCAGCCTATGTAGTTCACGCTGGGGGCAAACTCTCATCCTCTGCTAGTCATGTTGAGAGCAAACAGTCATCCACTGCTAGTCATGTTGACTCAGTTGATAAAACTGGTCATTTGAAGCATTATCTTAAGTTCCCTTGTGTGCTATGCAAGGGAGATCACTTTACTCATCTTATGCCCTGCTATCCCAGAGGTGCGAAGAGTATGGTCCAAGACTCATGGATTTTGTTCTTCTGAACACCCTATGGTTTCTCAACAGACTACTCAACCTTTGGTTGATCAAGTGGTCGAACCAATCTCAGATTTGGTCAATCCCACTCTTCTTTCGGAGAGTGACCCTAATGTGATTGAACCAATGTCATCTTTGGTCAATCCTACTCTCCCTTTGGAGAGTGACTTTCATGAAGCGGTTGAATCGATTCCATTATCGATCAATCCCACTCTTCCTTTGGAGAGTGAAGTGTCTACTAGTCACATTTTCTTCACTGCCAGTTCAGCTCTTACTAAACAAGGGGGCACTGAACTTGTTTCAGATCAACCCCCACAAAGCTCTCGGATTGATTCCTTTGATTGGGATAGCCTAGTTGAGCCGTGCCTTCCTTCTAAGGCACCTTTCCAGATAAAGGTCAAAGTTGAACCCTATACGGTTGCTCGTTGTATTGTTGATGAAGGAGCCTCAGTTAGTATTTTGTATGCTCGTGCTTGGAGAGGCATGGGATCGCCCAGCCTTGTGTCGATTGCTAGTTAGTTACTGGCGTTTGATAGAAGAACTTGTGTAGCCTTGGGAATTCTTGCTCAAACTCCTATTACTTTGGGTGGGAAGACCGTCTTAGTTGACTTCATGGTGATAGAAGACCCCTTGGACTTTAATATGATCCTTGGACGTGATTATGTCTATGCCATGCAAGCTGTGGTGTCAACATTATTTCATTTGATGTACTTTAATCATGGTGAAGAAATTGTCACTATTGATCAGTTGGATTTTCTTGATCCGTCTCCTGACCCAACTAGAGACCAAGTCTTTCCTTTATTGATTCCCAGTGTTTCTGTAGACACTACCCCGCCACAGGTGAACTATGTGGCCTCTTGTCCTTTATGTTCAATTGCTACTGAGAAGCAGCCTCTGTTTTCATGCTTACCTTCTCGGGACTTGGTCCCACCAGTTGAACAGGTGAGTCATCTTATACAGACCATGGAGCCTGCTCTCCACTCTATTAATCCATTTGAAAGTTTCGACATGTGTCCTATCTCGGATGATCTCCTTCCTTTCGATGAAGTCTTCCTAGAGTCTTTGATACCGTCTGACCTTCTTTTGGATGTTGGTTCAGCTGTGACAAATTCTAACCCTGATTTGCCTAGTAAGCCTGACCTTTCTTCTTATGTTGGTCTTGTTGAGTCTTTTGACTCTTCCTTCGAAAAGCAAGTCATTGATCCTGATGAGTTTGATTTTTCTTATGAATTTTTCAACTCCTGTGATACTGAGTTTGTTCCTATAGACTCTATATCCCTTGTTGATTTTTTCTCTCCTTCTGAGGTTGATCTTTCTGATTATAAAACCTCGAGCCTTGGTTCTATAGAATCTTCTTCGGTTGATTCTGCCTTAACTTTACCTTTTATAGAAGATAGCAAAGTCACATGTGTTTCTGCCAAAGTGACCCACATCGGATCATTTCTTCTACATATGATCCTGATGTTGTTGTTTCTTGGAGACAGGATTTTTAGTTGGATTCGCAACTGTTTACTGGCTTCACCTTGTTGTTCAAGTCGTAATTGCATTTGCATGTGCCCTGCTCGCGCTTATGAGCCTGATGCTGACTTCCATGCTTTTAGCTCATTGTATAAGCCCTCATCTTTGTTGTCATCATCGCTAAGCCTTGTATCATTTTTCCTTTGCAACTTGACACCCTTTACCTTGAAGAGACATTCCCTGAGTGTCTTTATCTTGCTCGCTTTCCTTGCATTATGCATAGGTTTGTTCCTTGTGCTTGGAACTAGTTTCGCCTGTCTATGACACTCGTCTCCTCGCATTTAGAGCATTCTTTATGTTCTCCTTCGAGCTCTTTAAAAACAGTAAGGAGGCCGTGAGTTGACTTTTACGAACTCGTTAAAACTTCACGGGGAATATTTTGAGTTTCTTTAGGCCCAAGTCTGACTCCTCAAAATAGACTTGACTGCCGAGTAAACTTGTCCATTCAGGCTCATTAAGAATATGTGAATGGGCATCCACATTGGTGGTAGGTTATCTCTTTCTTGGACCATGTGGAATAATACGAGAAAGGATCCCTCTCTTTTCTACTGAATTGAGAAGAGTATTCTCAGTCATAGGTTTATCACTTTTCCGGACCTGAGGGACTAAACTTACGAAAAAGGAACCCCCGGTATAAGCTTAGTTTTCTCTTTTTCGTGCTCTGGACCAAAACATGAAAAAGATTTCGAGTGTACTTTATGTCTTTGTCATGCTCGTTAAACCCTAAAGAACAAAGCATCGAGTTTATTGTTGTAAGCTCCATTTCTCGTAATCAAATGGATCTTTCCGAGTGATCTTGCCTTCCTTCACACTCGTAAAACTCAGGCTATATGCTACTTTTGAAGGAGCGTTGGGTAGGTAGTAGTTTAACTTTTTTCGGACCTTCTTGACTAAGTACGAAAAAGGTGCGCCTTTTCTTCTTCAGAAGTTAAGAGAGTTCTTCTTTGGTTTGTTTTATACTTTTTCGGCCTCAGGAGACTAAATTGTACGAAAAAGGACCCCCCTGGAGTCTTCTTTGGAGTTTTCAGACTCTCTAAACTATGAAAACATCGTCGAGCATGTACTAGTTCGAGCTCGTAAAATCCACGAATCAGTGCCTTATCAAGCATTCTTCTTTCTTTTCTTTGAGCTTGCCAAAAATGAAGATGGCCCCGAGTTTGCTTTCTTGGAATCGTTAAACCTTTACAAGAAAGAGGGGAAGGGGAGGTTTATTTCCATGTTTTTTACATCATGGAAGCAAGTCTTGTTTCCTTGAACAAAGCACCAGTTTTGAGTCTATCAACCGTTGGGTCCTAGTATTTTGACCTTATCCCGATTCAAAGTTTCTTACTCCTCCAGTTGGTATTTTTTCCAAATTATATGGGGAATCTGTCAATGTTTCCTACATTGTAGATTTGTTTCGTTGGTCCTTTTAGTGTCAAATGCTGAGACATTTTGCTGAGACATAGATCCACCTTGTATTTTTGTGGCTATGATTGATTGTTGAGCATGGATCCACCTTGTTCATTTGTGGCCATGACTCCTTTAGATTTGATATGGTGCCTTTTTGCATATTGAGCGACCATGATAGTTTCATCAGTTATACATATGTTGGATCCGCCTGTATCTTTATGGCGATGATTTGTATATGGACTTGTATGTCCCAGAGATCAGTTTTTCTGACATTTATCTATCTTACAGGTACCTTCATTCGAGCCTTTCGATCTTGGATTCTTTGCTCTCTCCATACTCAGCTGTTTCCTTTATAATGTATTTCGGCTATCATCTTCCCCTCTAACCTCACACATTAGGGGGAATCTGTTATAGCTCAAAATGACACATCTCTGCCTATGACCACTTTCCCATGTTTCCGTCGCATGACGGCACTTCATGAAAGTCATTGAAAGTCACTGAAAAAACACCTATCTTGGAGGAACCATATCTTGAGTTCTGTAACTCTGTTTGACCTCATTTCTATACCATTGGAAAGGTATTTCAGTTAGATAAAACTTTTCAGAATACACCAAAGTTTGAAAATTCCCAGAAATACCCTAAACATGCGTTTTTTGTCCATTCTCTATTTTCCTTAAGGTAAACCCACGAATGTGCCTCTTAGCATTTAAACATTAAAACACGAGTTAATTGGAGATTAGTTAAGTCATTTAACTTAATTTCCTTAACTTCTGTAACTTATCCAACCTTCAAAACTACCTTATTTCACCCATATAAATAGAGGTAGGGAGGTCCATGAGAAGGGACTTGAATTTATGCATTGTTATGCTGGAGGAATCGGGACTCTCTTTGCCCACACCTTTGACCTGGAGGTATTCCCCTTGTGTTGCAGAGCTTGGAGGCTGAGTTCTTTGTAGAAGAGAAGTAGTAGAACCAGATCAAGGTTTCGTGAGGTGCCAAACTTGAAGAGAAGGTATATTTGTACTTGTTTTCAAGATTAATAAAGATGTGATGTCCTTCTTCTTCCCAAATCATTGTTCAATGTGTGATTGAATCTCTATTTCTGATCATATGATGATGTTATTCAGATCATTAGTTCATGTTTATTTGATTATCATTTTTTTATATGTGGCCATAATGGTTTGAGGAAGGTATAACTTGTTTTGCAGGTCTCTTGGAGCGAGAGGAGCAAGAAGAGGATTGAAGAGAAAGCTTGGACCAGCCTTCAGTTAGTCAGGTGTGGACCTTTCTCATCTCTGAATCTTGCTTATATATGCTTTCTAAACACTGTGCATCTCTCTTTCAACCCCAGTACGTTGATGGCCTCTTAAACCATAGCCATAGGATACTTTCCTTTACAACAATGGGTGATGCCTCTTCATCCACACCTTCTTCCTGTTGGTCATGACCTGACTTTGGTGGATGTCTTTCTTGGTCTATCACCCTAGTACTCATTCATCTTTGCAGTGCTATAGCCCTTTCTCTTCTTTCTTCCCTTCTTTTCAGCCTCTTCTCTCTATCTATTCTTTGTAAATCCACCATACCTTTGTGTGTCACTGTCCGTTCGATTTAATTTTTAGGTTGACTTTTCATTGCTAGTGATGGTATCTCCTTTTAGTCGACTAGAATCCTCTTCAATTTACCCCGACATACGATCAGCTACCCCCCCATAGCCTACTCGACGCTTTAGAAAGCTCAAATAGTTCTGTTTACTTGCTTAGGAAATATTCCCACTCCCTTTCGGCAATAAATTTCTCCCACTTTTTCTGTTTGTATGCCCAGCTAGACTTTGGTGGCGGTTCGTGCAGTGATGGATGAGATTCAACAATATGACCCACTCCTTTTTTTATCAGGAATTTGAATAGTAGGGTCGGTAGAGAGCACAAGAACTGCTTGGTAAGGTTTGTATAGAATTTCTTCTGACTAGTTTCCATCGAAGTTCTTTCTTTTATAGATTGCTCCTCGCAAAATTCATCGGCGATATTTTCAAACCACTCCAATAGGTTTGTTCTTCCCCCTCGAATCAATTTTTCTAGCAGCTCTTGGTGCTTAGTCGCTTCCGTCTTTTTCATCCAGAATTTTTTTCAAAAGCTGGGGTACTGACTCTACGAACTTCTCATGAGTTTCAGTGAAGAATCTCTCCTTCACCTGAAGAGTCGTCAATATGTTTCTTCTCACGTAATTTTGCAAATAATTTGCTATCATACACTCCCACCAGTTTTCAATCTCCTGTTCTGATATCGTCTGCTTATAGTCATCTTAGATATGCACTACCAACAACATAACCAATGTTGTAATATCACGGATCACGAAGGGTTACCAATAATACACATTAAGTATACAGACATAACAGAGATAAGAGATAAGAACATAGATGTAGAATAACATATTATATTATATTAAGAGGGTCCATACAAACACAGAATTGAACCAAGTTCCCATATGGCTCAACAGCCTAATATATATGATTTACAACAGTTACATATAACTACTTGTCGGTTTGGTCAACCGACATGACCTTATGAGGTCGACCTAATCTCTAATTAGTCGGCTAATCGACTTAGTCGACTTACCGACTAACTCCTCCAACACCATATATTCATGGACACATAAAAATGAGAGTATTTAAAAAAAATTTAAGATATGAAAATCATTGTCAATGATCTATTGGTAAGGAAAAGATTTATTCTATGCCTTTAAACCATACCATTTATTTGTTTTCATTTGCAAAATATGGCATTAAATTTATTGGTAATATCAATATTCCTTTAGTTGGTTGTATATTTATTATCACAAGTATTAATTATTTCACTGGATGAATTGAATTGTCCCGCTAAAAAATGTTAAAGTAGAGCAAGTGGTTTCCTTATTAAAAGAAAACATATTATTGGAATACCTTTAGAGATTGTCAATTATAATGGTGAATCCTTTGTATCAGCCAAGGTGTTGAGGCTATGTTGAAAATACAATATTATTTTCTCAACTTCATCATCATATTAAGCACACTCCAATGGGATCTTCAATGATAAAAATATGATCATAATTGTTAAACATGTAATAGTACATAATCCCAAAGAATGGAATTTAAAATAACTCATGATTTGTGGATAGATCAAACGATGACTAAAACTAGTGTTGGTGAGACACATTTTAGGATACTTTATGAACAATAATGCATTATGACTAAAAAATACAAGTATATACCTACCACTTAGCCTTCAAAACAAAGGATCTTGACACTAGTTCAATTTCTTAGAGGTTCAGAGCACTATTATCTTTGGAAGAGAAAATAAATTTTGTAGACCATAATATACAGAAATGGCAAGTAGACATTAAGAAATAACATGAAAAGAACACGAAAAAAATATATTTCAGAGTTGGCCAATGGGCTCTCCTTTCCTATTTTTCACATGAGAACAAAGGAAAGCACACCAAGTTCCTAAAGCTTTGTCGTGGCCCTTTTACCATTGCTCAAAATCTTGGTACCAATGATTTCAAGTTAAAGGATGGTCAAGAAATGCTCATGTCACCTACATGACTAGTTAGTCCCTAAATACTTGCTACTTTATTGAATAAAAATCATAAACAAAACAAAAATTTTCAAAAAAAAGATTTAAAACATGGAAATCCAAAAGAAAATTGCATTGTTGCTTTGTTCTTTTCTACATTTCAATTTTGTTTCCAACTCTTCTCTTTATTTTTGGCTTTAGGTTTATCTATCATTGTTGTTGGTTGCAATTGATTAGGATTCATGATGCTCTTTCGTTCCTCCCTTTTGTTTTTTCTTGGTTTGTAAAACCCGTTCTAGTTATTTCTCTACCCAATGAAGAAAACTTCAAAAAATCAATTCAAATAGTTCCCAAAATAGATCTAATTTGCAGACTACTTACATGGATGATGTTAGTTAATTTTTTATAGGATTGTACCATGGAAACAAATAAAAAAAGTAATGTAACATCCATAATTCTCAACCTCAATAAGTTTTGATTATTGTAGAAGAGTTGTTTGGTTTCCCTAATCCTCTTTATATTACCCTTTGTTCCTCCCCACTGTAGAGCCTTAGTCATAATTTTGTTCATTCCTTATCTTTTTTTAGAAATGAACATGAATATTAAATGCTTACTCTTATTGTTTGTGGTACAAGGAGTTCTTATTTTTTTTAATGATATTTTCCCATAACCAAACTCATCCTTTATCATTTTGAAACAAGGGATGTTAATTTCAACATGCCTATGAAGTCTCCATTGTTGACCCATATTTTGGTCAATGTAAATATGCTCACAAATCATTGTAATAATCCCTCTACCTAATACAAAATTTGAAATCACACCCACCCTAACTTCTTGAATTACTTGATCGCAGCAATATCCACTTCTTAGTGTACACTCAAGTGAATGGGGATGGTGTAATCATTGAAATTTTATCCTTTTAGAGGCAATCTCTGTGCTTCAATTATATTTGTTATTTTTATGATGATTATGTTGAGATAGTTAGTGTTAATGATGATGTTATGGTAAGTTTCATTTAATATTACACAGATTTGACATTGATTCATGATGTTATAGGTCACCTACAATAACATATTAAAACATTGGTGTGAAAATATTTTTAATGGAAATGTTGATGAACCTTGTTACTTTGTTTATTGTGATGGTCAGTTCTCTCCTTTTGAATAATACATACCCATAAACACATGTTAGCATGAAACCATGTGTTTCATTTCCTATTTAAAGTCATACTTTGATTCTTAAAGTGTTCAATAAATAATCTATTACAATATGTATTACATATAGAAACAATATAATGCCTAGACCTTGAATCCTAGTCTTGGCTTATACTAGCTCAAAGTAGCTACAATGCTAGTAGCTACGTAAATTACAGTGAAGAAAATGGTAATTTTGGGAGATGTGGTGTATACCATTGGAAAATACTAGAATTATGGTATATATACATGGAAAATTCTTGTTGCATTGGTTATGCTCTTGGAAACTATTTATGTCTATGGTTCAAACACTTGGAAAATATGTGTTATGATAGTTGGCCTTTGTAAAAAAATGTTTAGCAATTAAAAGTGGGAAAGGAGTGTGCTCCAACACTTTACCACACATCCTATTCAAAATTATATTTAATGGAATATGTTTGCATGGGTTAGTTTGTAGTGTCCCATCGTTCCTAGTATAGTTTTGTGACACCCAAGGATGATGGTTTTTAATGGATTTTGTATGTTAGACTTATATGTTATGGACTTGGTTGGGTCACTTAAATGGTGAAAACTGATATATATAAATCTATTATATACATGGATGCATCGTTTATTATGGATTATTATATCTCTAATGATGTGTACTAGATTGATATTGATTAAGAACATGTTATATGTATGCTTGTTTTTCTGCATCAGTTAATGACATAGATTATGATATATGATTGTGACATATGGATGATCATTTATGTGTGGAATATATAGTTGATTATGATATTATTGATGGTACATTATTTATATGATTACGTATGATTAACCTTGTAATGAGAAGGATTCGATAGAGACTTAGGTACTTGCTAGTAAGGATGCTTAGATTAGAGATGATTGTTGGGGAAAAGGGGAAAAATAAAAAATTAAAAGCATGAAATGAAAGATAAAGGAGAGGTGATATACCTGCAAATTTTGGTTTGTAAATCCATCCACCGGTTTGAGCACATGAGTCATTTGAAGATCAAAGGTAAATTTGCACTATTTGGTAAAAACCAAATGAATTGTGTTTTGACCAAATTTTCACTATTTATAGAAAAAATTTGAAATTTTTTACCCATATTAATATAGTTTTGGTCAAATTCGTTTTATTTGGACTAATGTTTATTGTTTTTTACCTAGATTTATAGGTGATGGATTAATTTGGAGCATATTTACTCAGTATATAGGATAGGATACGGTCCCTTGCATCTTGCATTTATACCGTATCCCCTTACGAACCTTAGGATCTCCTTTTTTATCCATGGACTATGATCTGCAACCACTTTTTACCCTTCAAGCATCCTTGTTCTTCCATGGTTTATAGCTTACCTCACATGGGTTACCCTAGCTAGAACAATTCTTACCGATTCTGGTACCCATGTCACATATTTCTAGGTTACGAGAGCCTTCGTAGTTGTTTTTCACATGAAAATGAACCTCATATTGTATATTTTGCTAAACCACCCTTGTTAATAAGGCTCCGTCAAATGGAATTATCTTCAAGCCCTAGTCTGACACCTTAAACATGACTAGATAACTGAGTTACTTTTTCTTTCAGACTCGTTAAAGGAAATGAAGGATAATCCATAACAGTATAAGTTTAACCCCATTTCAGACCCTATGGAATATTTACGAAAAAATGAATACTCTATTTTCTTCGGAAACTAGAAGAGTATATCTAGGTATGGGTTTATCTCTTTTTCAGTCCTGGAGGACTAAACTTACGAAAAAGGAACATGTTCGAGCTTACTTTTTCTTTTTCATGCTCTGGATCAAATGATGAAAAATATTTTGAGCGTTCTTTATGTAATTTCCATGCTCGTTAAACGTCAGTACAAAGCATCGAGTTTACTGTTGTTTGTCTCATTCTCATAAATAAATGGAACATTCTGAGTGATGTTTTCTTCCTTCACACTCGTTAAACTAAGGCTACATGATTTCTTTTGAAGGAACGTCGTTTTGGTGATAGTTTACCCCTTTTTTGGAACTTGCCGAATAAGTATGAAAAAGGTATACCTTAGTCCTTCGGGAGCTAAGAGAGTTCTCCTTTAGATTGTTTTATGGACTCAGGAGACTAAATTTATGGAAAAACACCCCCTTAGAATCTTCTTTAGAGTTTTCAGACTCTCAAAACTATAAAAACACCAACAAGCATATACTAGTTCGGGCTCGTAAAATCCACGATTCAATGTCATATCAAGAACTATTCTCTCTTTTATTCAAGATTGCTAAAAAGTGAATAAAGACTTGAGTTTACTTTCATGGACTCGTTACAATTTAATAGGAAAGGAAGGAAGGAAATGCACTTTTGATTATAATTTGTTGGTAGCAAGTCATCCTTGAACAGTGCACTAGTTTGAGTCTCCTGGTACTTATGTTTCAGTCTTTCACTTCCCAGTTCAACTAAAACTTTAATTCACAACTCCTCCATGTGTACTGAATACATGGGGAATTTGTCAATGTATCCTACATGGAAAATAGGTCTAGTTGTTCCATTGAAAGTTTAAATATGTCTTGGGTCAACTTTGTGTCATGCTCACTATTCAAGGATATTTACCCTCTATTTGTTCATCCTGACCCCTATCATTTTCATCTCTGAGATAATCCTACGTACATCTTCCCTTATCCAGTCTACATGTTAATCATGTGATCTGTTGAAGGATTCATTTCCTTCCTCATTGCAAAATGGTTTCCAAACAGTACCTCCTGCAGAAGAATACCTAGAGTTTCAAAGATAGTACCTTAGGATCCACTGCCCATATTGGTGGACTCCTCTACATTGATTTTTAGTACAAATTTCTAACTGACATTCTGATGGTATACTTCCATGTTCGACTTAAACTCATGTATTCACATGGTAGGATTTGTACTGATTTCTATGGATTTGGATGAAGACCTTGGGTTACAACATATATAACCTAAGTTATGAAAGATTGTTCCATGTCTCGTGACACTATTTCCAGTTGTTGAAGATCAATTATTGTACTCATGTGTCTATGATCCACCTTTGTAAAACATACGTGGCCTCATTTCCTGTACTATATGATGTATATCTGTCTTGTAAAGGAGCTAGTGTTCCACATTATTGAACATGGAATCCTTAGTGATGATATTGTAAATGACCTTGATTTTTCTGTTTCAGGTACTTCTATGTGACCTTCATTCTAAGTCCTCCAAGTTAAAATATTGTAATGTATTTCATCCATCTCTATCTTCTTACCTCACACATTAGTGGGCATTTGTTATACAGTGAAATGCCACTTCTCTGTCCGAGTAATGACATCAAATATGTCGTTACAAAAAAGGACATTGAGGATTGAAGTTTCCATAACTCTATTGATGAGTTGGATATTTGATACATATTGTTTACCTCAGCATTACCCCTTTTTGTAGTTAAACTTACCTTGCACTCGTGGGTTCTCTTATAACAACTCGTGTGTTACTCGTGGGTCACCCTATGTGTAACCTGTGTGTTATCTCTAAGAAGTTGTAATTGCGACTTCCCTTCAGGAAACTCACGATTCACTCATGATTTGCTCCACATAAACCCATGAGTTTTGTAAGAATAGTTTAAAAATAAAAATATGATTATCATGGGGAATTTGGGATGGGTTTGATAACCGCCCCAGCTTCCCCAACAATCCTAAGTGTCAAATTCCTTCTCTCCAAACAAGTATAAAAGGAGGGGAAGGGTAGAGGATTAAGGAAACAATTTTGAGAGAAAGGTTATTCTGGAGGATTCTATTGGAGAGAGGAGTAAGGAGGACTTAGATCTTGGTGTGCAGAAGAATATTGTCTCAGACAGGGCTTTGTAATGTTTCCTAAACTTCATCAATAAAGAGTGTTTTCTTTCCATCATTGTCTTGATGCATGCTTTTATTGTTATGAGTAATGATCTATCTTGTTATTTGTTTTCAAATGAAATTGATATATGTTCTTGTCTCTTTTATATAACAATAGAAGATACTGTGAGGAAATATAAATCTTTGTTGCAGGTGTTGAAAAATAGAAGGCTAGGAGCATTGGAGAGGAAGAGTTAAAGCTTGGATCAACCATCCAGAATAAGGTACATATCTTGTTATATCTTACTCTCTGTTATATGTCTCTAAACCCTAGTTTCCTTCAATTCACACCTATAGTATGTTGGCGACCCGTTTCCCCAAGTCACAAGGTAGATATCCCTAGCAACAATTGTGGAAGCCATTTCGTTAGAGAAAAAAAATGACCGACAAGGTCATGTACACATTTGGGTAAAATTTGATTAAGTTAATTAATTATGAATTTAAATTGATGCTCTTACCTATGAGGGTATGGTGTTTTTAGGTATAGGGAAACACTGACTTGCTAAAAAAAACATCAGATGGTATGAGCTCACAACTAGTACCATGAGGGAAATGCAAAGTTTTGGGGAAGAGTAGATGAGAAGTCATTGAGGAAAAAGCGAGTAATCCTAAATCTATGGCATATTAAGATGCATAATCGTATTTATATGGAAAATATTAGGGTACGACATCCAAAATCTTTGAAAGATCAAGGCACAGAGTCTTGGATCTTCCTCAAGGTGTGGAGCTCAAATATATTAGGACATAGAATCCTAACGACAAGGAAAGGGTTTCGAGTCCCAATAAATGTGTATAGGTGCACAATATGGATGTGAAATCCCTATTCTCAAACATAAAATTTACACTCAAGGGTATAAATAAACTAGGTAATCCCACTTAGGTTAAACCTTGAATTAGTTCAACTGCAAAATTTACCCACTTTTGAATACCTTTTAACTTTAATATTATTTAAATAAAAAATTTGAAATATTTAATTATGAGTAATGAAAAATATGAATGTACCTAAAAATGACACATGGGGTTTTTGATTTAATAATTTTATTAACTAAAAATAAAAGTGTGGGATTTGTTCCTTACTTTTAGGTGTCTAAGCTTCCACTTGTCCACTTAGGACAATTTTGAGCTTTTTAAATCATCTATGTGGGATTGCATGGCTAATTAGTGGCATTTGAGCTCTAGCTAAGACCTAACTAGGTTTTCATTTACTAAAGACCAATTTGAATTTCCTTCCTAAGTGATTTTAACTGCCTATATGTAAATATTTCTTCATTCTTTCTAAATACAATGGAACAGTGGGTTTCTGAAATATATTTTGCATCACTTGTTTATTATAGAGGAATATCACGATTTTTTTATTTATTTAATCACTTGCAAATTGAATTATTATTTCTTTTAGTTTCTATATTTTGTGCTCCAAAATATTATACAACTAAGCTATCCCATATATCTAGTCCAAAAATCCCATAGTCATTTTAGCAACATCTGGTTGCTCTCCCTCCCCCCCCCATACCGTGGCGGTCCATATGTATTCATAGATATGAGACGGGTGAAAATTCACCTTCTTGTGATTAAATAAGAGACAAAATCGTGATATTCCTATATAATAAACAAGTGATGCAAAATATCTTTCAGAAACCCACTGTTCCATTGTATTTAGAAAGAATGAAGAAATATTTACATATAGGCAGTTAAAATCAGTTAAGAAGGAAATTCAAATTGGTCTTTAGTGAATGAAAACCTAGTTAGGTCTTAACTAGAGCTCAAATGCCCTTAATTATCCATGCAATCCCTCATAGATGATTTAAAAAGCTCAAAATTGTCCTAAGTGGACAAGTGGAAGCTTAGACCCCTAAAAGTAAGGAACAACTGCATGATCAACTCATGCATGTGAGAAATATGGTAAAAAACGCAAGGAGGGCGCTACCTACTGTGAATAATAAAGGAGCATGCTTGTAGTCCCTTATCAATGGAGTTAACTCCCTAAAATACCTCCACAAGTCAAACATGCAATGTGGGATCCTAAAATCAAGGAAAGGGATGCTAATTGAAGGAATGTGCCCCCACATGCTAGAAATAGAATTTGAGGATCACTTCCATAATCCAAAAATAGAAGATTACTCCCTTGAATCCAGGGATGAATCTCTCTAATGGCACAAATGGTAAAATTGAGTCAAATTTGGACCAGTGTAATTATGAAACCAAGATCTAAGTCCTTAGGTGAGATATTGATGCTATGGAGAAGGTAATTATTCTCTAACAAGATGATTGATTTAAAACTGTGTGGATTTGAGAGGAAGAGAGAATAATCCTTCTAAGATTTCTGATTATCTCTTTAATGTTGCATTGGGTACCATTGTGAGCTCATACATCTCAAGGGTTTCAGGGACATAATTTCTCCCTAGATAAGCTTAGGTGGAAAATTGGTTGGTCGTTTGGATTTGACTAGTGAAGTTGTTGGAGGAGACAAAATCAATTGAGTTTTAAGTATAGTTTTTAGTTTGTTGAATTTGATGCATTGTGTTATTTATCTATTTGAAATAATTTCTAATTTCCTTAAGAATTACTCTGAGTTGCTAGTGAAAAACATTATAAATCTATGGTTAATTATTGAGTATTTAGTACATTTCATTTTATCTAGTATTTCAAGTAACCAAATAGTTTGTATGGAATATGTGGAAATTATTTTTATGTAGGGATTAAGGGAAAATAATCTACTAATAGAGCTGAAATTCTATTTCCTTCCCTCTTCTATTATTTGCCTCATTCTACAGATTTATCCTTAAAATAAGCAAAAGTATTCAATGAGGCTATGCAAGATGGTTATTTCTTATTTTTAATTTATGTTTATGAAATGAATTATGTCCATATTATGGTATTTGAAAAACCTAAATAGAAAATTGTGAAATTCTATATGGCATTATGTTATTTGTTGTTGTAATGGCTACTTTGTATGCAATGTGTTTGGAAAATTGTGCAAATATCCCTTAGAGGTTTTAATTATGCTGGGTTTTAAAAAGTTGAGTTTTGGTACCATTTTATTGTGTTTCAAAGAAACTTCAGGGGGTATATGTATCATGTGGACCTAGAACCCCCAATTTGAGCTCAAAACAAGTGATTTTAGAATTGGATTATGTGACTCGGACAAATTTCCAATTTTCTCAAGCTCCTTGTGGGGATTGTCCTAGGGGATGACTATTCAATTTCACAAACAATTACCAAACCCCTTACTAAATTATGGTAGTAGACAACGCCATAGCTTTAATTTCTACAAAGTTTCTGAATAAATCACTTAATGGTTGTAGATTTCATGCATGCAAAGTGTTCGATTAAATGCCTCAAGAGATATAAATTTCAATCATGCAAAGTGTTTGATTAAATTCCTCAATGGATTTAGTTGCCATCCATGTAAATAATTTGATTAAAGGTCTTAACGGTTGAATCTTTCATGTTTCCCTTTGCTTTTGATTTAGAGATCTGGGTATTTTTCTATGTATTGTTATAAAAAATAACATTATATTATTCCAAATTTTATTTCCATGCCTCCTGCTCATATGCTTGGCTACATACAGTATACAAATATTTAAGAGTAATGTTTTCCAATCATGAATGGAATTATTCCTCATGTTTGTCTCTTATTTCTTATGTTAATTTCTTGTTGTGGAATTGTTGGATCATGTAAGTCTTTTGACAAACTAGGATTCATGGTATTATATTTATTTTAACACCTCTACGATTATAATTTCCTATGTTATATGAGTTTAATCCTAATTAAGAAAATTATATTTTGAGTCCTAAATTTTCAATGGGTTGATCCAGAAAATTCTGTTGATATTCCATTGGAACAGTTTGTCACAACGAATCTTATTGCTAGTTCTTTTAATTATATTATTTTGAGTACTGTAGGAGAAATGATAGAAAAATAAATACACAATCCATACACATTTGACATAGAATTTATCTGGGTAAAACCCCTATGGGGAAAATCCCAGCTAGAATAAAGACTATGCCTTGCTTTTTTATGTAGAAAGAAAATACAAAAGGAAGTTGGTACTCTCGATGGAGTTACCTTGGAAAATGTGGCCCAAATGGGTTCTACAGAATATATTTCTCCCTCTATTATGCTTCACAACCACCCCTTAATTTTTCTTTGTTATGGAACAATAAAATGGAAATGGAACCCCTTCTTCTCTTAACAACCCAATATTTAACATATTCTGATAATTGTTTAGGGTTAATTTAGGGTTTATACATGCCTCGATTATGGGTTAGGTATTTGGACCTTCTATAATGTTATCGAAAGTCCACACACGACTAGATATACATGTGCAAAAAATGAGAGCTGATGTGTAATCCACTCAGAACTATGATGGTCAATTGGATGGGCCAAATAGTGGGAGGAATAACAACTTCATACTGACTTTGACCGAGGTGATATTTCAACCTTTGGAAAGGTCTATGAGTGTAGAATAATTTCACAGACCATGGCACAAAATATGGATTGTTTTACCCCCAAAAATTCCATTTAGACCCTCAAATAGGCCTCGTAGGGTTCCAGACCCCTAATGTGCAAAATGAGACCTTCCCATAAAATGGGCCTTACAAGCCAATTCATCCAATCTTATGTACCTGAAAACTCCAAATAGGTGAAAAAATATATATTGATCCATTTCGGATCACACCTCCAAATTTTAGGAGGATTTTGGTCCCCAAAATATTTTACTAAATGCGGTGAGGAAAATTTTCTTCTACCTTCTCCTTGGAGTACCATTTAGACTTGTATGGAAGTCGTCCTTTCAACCCCACATGCCAAATTTCATATTGTCCCTTCCTAGTAGTTTTGGACTTATTTTGCAACATTATGTCTTCTACTAACTCTTTTTGATCATTTGTTGCTAATTCCTCTATAGAAGGTAATACATGCTCAGGTTCCTAATACAACATGGAAGGTTCATAGAGTAGGTTTTCCACATTCACTATAGATCATAAATGCACATGTATGGGGGTATAGTAAACATGTAGGAATTATCTCCCACCCTCTCCAATACATCAAAAGGAACATACATCAAAGCCTTGATCTTCTTTCCAAGACCCTGTAGTCTTTTATTGTTCAGGTGTAACCATACTCTTTATCCCACTTTGAGTTATTTTTCAATCCTTTGTTGGTCATGCTTGGCCTTGTATTTTTCATGTTACTTCTTCAATGCTTCATGTACTTGTAACTGTATATGCATATTGTTATCAATGAAATTTTCATCTCTTAATTCTTTACCTATGGTGCCTTCCCTCATCCCCCATTGATGTCCATATACAACATCTAGTGGTGAAAGTGGAAGATATCCAAAAAAATAAATCAAAAGACGACTTACCAATGGAAGTGTGCACTGCTCTGCTATAAGAGTGTTAAAATAGATCAATCTTTCATCCCAAGCATTTGAATGTTTCTGATTGTAACCCCTCAAAATATGCACCAAAGTCTTGTTGACTAATTCAATTTTCCCATTTGTTTGTGCAAGGAATGTTGTATATATCTTCAACTTAATTCCCATTTTCTCCCAAATTATAGTCTAGAAGGAATTAAGAAATATGGTATCTAAGTCTGAGATGAAGCTCCTAGGTATCCCAAGGTGCACTCAAACTTGTTCAAAGAACATGTTTGCTACTTCCTATCCTCTCATAGTATTTTTATAAGTCATAAGTATGTGCATATTATTGAATCTCTCAACTATCACAAATAGATAGTCACCTCCCTTCGTAGTGGTTGGTAAAGCACCCACAAAAGCCATGGAGATGCTCTCCCATGGTCTCGTAGGAATAGGTAAGGGATGGTATAGACCTTGATTCCTATTACTAGGCTTGCTTGTATACCAAATTATGCATCCTCTAATAAATAATTCTACATCTTCTTGCATTCTAGGCTAGTAAACATACCTCTATAAGTTTGAAATTGTCTTCCCTACACCAAAATTCCCTACAACTTTGGAGGTGTGTGCCTCTCTGATAAACTACAATATCTCACCTTTAGGAACACAAATATTTTCTAGATTTTATATTAACCCATCAGAGAGATGATAGTCATCCTTGTTATCACCTTATTCTACATGGAATTGTCCTTATAAGTGTTGAAATACCTCCTTGAATTCCTCATCTTCTATGTATTTCTCCTTGCATGCATCATGGGTGGAAGGTTCTATGTGCATAAGAGTTCTCAAAGTTGTAACCTTGGATATAAGTGGCCTTGATATCATGTCTTCCATCTTGTATGCACTGATCTTCTTATACTTGATGATAGATGTAAATGTTGTAAGAATCCCATCCACTTATAATGTATGGTTTATTTTATATTACTCCGAGCTTACAAATACTACAGTGGCTAATGATCAATGTGAATGATGGTCTCCTTTCCCATAAGATAGTGATTCCACTTCTTCATAGATTGATCCAAGGTATGCATTTCCGTATTGTAGGTAGCATTTTTTAGGACTCCCATATCAAATATTTCATAATGATAGCATATTGACTTTCCTCCTTGCATAAAAAATACTCCCATACCATTCCCACTTGCATTTGTATCCAAATCAAGAGACTTCTGCAAGTTGGGATGTGCGAGAACTAATGTTTGACTAATCTTTCACTTGATCTCTTCAAAGGATTTATGTTGGTTCTTCTATAACAACCAAATATGGTTGTTTAAAGAATATAAAATTGCTTATGTATGAATAATGAGTAATTGACAAATGATAAGATGATAAAATTACATTTTGAGAACCCACTTATATAGATTTCAAGCACATAATAGGAGGAGTCACATCCTCTTACATACATAATATTTATTAGTCAATTGCATTATAATTTTAATTATGATTTATATTTATTAGGATTTATTATTACTATATGTTCATAACATTTCCTTCCCCTTAAGGGAATCTTTGTCCTCAAAGTTCAATTTGCTAATGTCACCTTTTGTTCTAGATTTGAACGTTGATTTGAGATATGATATTTGGAATGATCTCTTTATATTGATGAGGGTCTAGATCCTTTTTGTGTTGTGATTCGTTATGCTTGGGTGGACAACTTCTCAGTCCATACATTCGGTACTTGCTTCCCTTCCATTTAAATCTCATGTATTGTTTTTGTAAATTGGCAGAGTAAGTTCCTAACGACATTAACTCATCGATAGCTAATATCATGTCTACTTCCTTGTGTGGTAAGGAATAACAATCAACATGTAGGTTCAAGTTTTGTATTTGAAATGACACTTTATGCAATTTTCTTACCTTTTCTATGTGTTGATCAACAATGGTTGATGCTTTAATATTTTTCACATGACACACAAAAAGATTAATTTCCTTTTCTTTTTTGATATCTATTATAGTGTGTGTACTTCCCAATTTGACTAAAATTGTGATATTTTTATATTTAATATATCGTGTAAGTCATAACCTATGTGGTCATGTCTGTTTTGATTTTCTTGCCTGGAATAAAAGTTATTTTTCTTTAATGTTGTCATGACTTATTAACTGAGGTGGAATAATATCCTTATGAGTAACTAAGTTTCCTTTTGTTTGGTGTTAACCTTGTTAGGTGTCTCCAAATATTCTTCCTTACACAACAAAATTGGAGCCCAAAATCCAACGTATGCATTGTATAAACTTCGACAGACATGTGTCTGTTATTCGACAACCATGTATTTTTTTGTCATTGGTGGTACTTTGTTGGATATTCGACTTCAGTTTGAAACCCGTCGAAAATTTGATAGAGTATCAAGCTAATATGGAGAAGTATTTCATCCATGAATTGTCGAATATCTGAACTCAACTCGTTGGATCCATCGTCAGATTTCTGACTTCGTATTGTCGAAATTTTGACCGCTCTTTGTCGGATATGTTGTTGAATATCTGACTTGGACTTGTCAGATTCATTGTTGGATTTTCAACTGCCTAATGTCATATATCATCGAATTCTTTGTCAGATATATGGTCGAATATCTGACTTCTCTTCGTCGTATATGTTGTCGGAGCATAGCCACTGTGTGTCAAAAATCCGACGGAATTCACAACTCATTTGCTGTTAGAGCCATGGCAAGCTCATTGGATCTTAGCCATGGATTTTTAGAAATCCGAAGGAAGACACAACTATTTTTTTCTTAGAGCCATGGAAAGCTCATCGAAGCTTAGCCACTGGTTGTCAGAAATCCGATGAGAATTTGTTTATTGATAAAAAAAATAATTTGTGCATTCTCTAAATTCTTTAATCATACAATCTATCTCAACTCTCAACTCTTATATTCTATATAAGAATATGGAATACAGTCCGTTGAATCATCATGAAAAAGTAAATTATCATCCCTTCATGTAACTTATGATTTCCAATAATGCCATTGCCACTCACAAACACTACTATACCCATATTGAAGAGATTTCAGAATAGATGTATTCCTCCAAGTTAAGAAAAATGGTATATGTGTCTATATTTCTTCTAACATTTTTAATTGCATTGAATGGTTTCATGAATCCTTTGCAGTGTTTCTACAATCCTGATAATTCTAGTTGCTAGGTTAGTGCATATGAAACCTTTTCTAGCCATGACTTGAACATGATTTTCATGCAATGAACAAGTCGCTGAAATGTTGACTTTGTTTAACCGAAATCTAGTTTAACTCGTGACTCTGTTTGAACTTTAATTGAATTCTAGTTTAACTCCACAGAACTTGGTATCTTATCTGGAAATAAGTGGCATAAGCCTTACTCCACAGAACTTGGTATTTTTACCATTGACAGATATCTTGAGATAAATGGCATGAGTCTCATAGTTATGGGATGATTTATGAAAATGATTGGTTGAATCTTAGGGATAAGCAAATTATCTATGACAGGTAGGAAAAAGGCACTTGGAAATAACTATTCACCTAGCCTTCTTTCAAGGTCTGGATTTTGATTATTTACAATTACAAGTTGGTGTTAGATATAGCTTTGTTTTCAATTATGTGTCAATAATATTTACACTCAGAAGAATAATTTCATCCTAACTCCACATTGCACTGAGTTCACAATTATGTAGCTCAACAACAATACGCATCAACAATTGAAAATTTTTCTATGTAGTGGTTGTGATGCCAATTACATATGATAATAATATTTATGAGGTGCCAACATGCAACAATATGCATATGCAAGAAATAGAACACAATTGAGCTAAGATTAGGGGTTCCAACAAACAAATACGGACACAACCCATATGAGGATAGAGTGCGTAGGTTCTAGGGGAAGACATATCCTTTGAAAGGGAGGATTTCAAAACTTCTTTAGGTGATTACTTGAGAGCTCTTTCTATTGGAAGAATCCAACAATCATGATAATTCACAAATATGTTTCAAGATATGTTTGGATCTACATATGCAGAACAAGAATCCAAATACTTTAAATTATTGTCAACGGGCCCTTTCAATATGTACATCACATATGCATAGACTCACAAATGAAGACATGAAATGAAGCCATGAAATTGTCTTTCTAGGATTTTAAGCAAATAAACCATGAAATATATGCTTAATTATGTGAAAGAATAGAATGAAGCCAGAGAAGCACACTGGGAAAATTGATTTCCTTCTCATTATTCAGAGCAGTTTAAATAGGAAATACAAATGACAATAGTAGCTTGACCTAACTCATGACCGAACTCACTAACTAACTACGGGTGATATTACACTCTTCAACACACCCCCTTAATATCAAATGGTATTACATCATCAGTGTGAAATAATAGAATGAAGAAACATAAGCACTATGGGCAAGAAATTGCCTTCTCATTATTAAGAGCATATTAAATAGGAAATGGAAAACAACAATACTATGGGCGAATACCATAGGTGAGTAAATACCTTAGGTTACCTAACTCACTAGCTTAACTACACGTGAGATTACACTCTTAAACACACCCCCTTAATCTCAACTAGTATACATAATTAGCACTGTCTATGCCTAAATATGCCTACTGGTCTATGTCTCAGCTAGGCTTACATTTTATTCAAAAATCTTCAGCTTGAATTTCTTCCTTGAAGGGTACTTGGAATTATTTTTCTTTGTCTTCTAGATCTTGATGCTAAGTAGTTGATCTTCTTCTTCTTCTGGAACATAGTGAAAGTCTTCATCTTCTATTTCAACATGATTCTTCTAGTTGTCATCTTTACCTGCACATTGAACATTTTTGTTAGAAAAAATATGAATATATTTCATATTTTCTTGGAGAGCATTCACATCTTGGTGTTACTCATCAATGATAGCTGCTTCATTATTGATTTCTTCATTTTCTTGATTCCACTGTGCATCCTTCATTGCTTCTTCAAAAATTGTGGGATCAGAAGAAAACATAGCATATTGTAGATGCACATCAACAATAGGAGTCTGCTCATAGATCTCCCTCAAACTTTTGGTTTTCTGGTTTTGGGGTGGACTGCATAATGTTGTTTCTTTTGTGATGCTATCAGCTGGTTGTTGCTCATTCTCAGCAACTATTGCAGCTTCTATGCTGCTATCAACTGTCTCTTACTCAAAGAGACTATCACTCACATCATTGAGTACTGCTGCAGTGATAGGTTTGATTTCATTGTCATCATCAAACATAACTAGATCAATATCATTTGCTAGGATTACATGATCACTAGCTGCCTCATAGACACAGTCATTTTGACTGTCTTCCACTTCAGTGTGGGATTCCTGGTGCTCTGCCTGACTTACAGAGTCATATTCCTTTACTGTTGGTTCCTCAATGAAGACTTCTTTCAGTGTATCCCATGCTCTCTTTGGATTATCAGCTTCTACAATGTAATGAAATAAGGAATAGTCTATACTGTCTTGTATGAGACATAAGGCAACAACTTGCCTTCTTTCTTTTTCAAATTCTGTCAAAGCATTAAACTTTTCTGGATCAATGGGATCCTCTTAAACTATGAAGTTCCGCAAATATTGTAATTTTAACACATTAATTACTTTGATTTCCCATACATCATACTCATCTCCATTAAAGCTCTGCCATAAACCTTGTGGTGTTAAGATATTTCTTACCTCTTCAAATTCTTCTGTGATTGCTTTTGGTAGCACCATATTTAAAAATAGATATTTTTTTCTAGATCACAACATTCAATAAGATTGGATGATCAGGCCATCCTATCTCCAGATGCCTTTTTTTTTATTTGACAAAAAATCTAGTTCGAGAGTTCACCGTGCGAGCTTCCAACATTTTCTAGAAATTGAGAGGTGTCAGATCTGGAATGAAAAAGACCGATTTGGTGGGCGCTTCAACAATGCACTTCACCCTTTTTTTAATAAAAATGAGCACAGCTCCTAATTTAATGGCAACAGGCGGTGAAGGGGCATGGTGCCAGAAAAGTGCTAAGGATAGTGCAGTTCACTGCTCTCTCTAAACACAGGCAAAGCGGTGGTACCACTTCTTGCCTCTTCAATATGAGTGGTGGCACCGCTTTTCTCCTATGAGAAAGGGGCGGTTCCCAAGAGAGGTAACGCTCTCTTTTTTTAAATAATTCCTTTCCATAATTTTTTTTTTGTTTTAGGGTTTTGGAAAATCAAAGCAAAACAAATCAGATCTGAGAAAAAAAAATAGACTTGGTACATAGACTGCGATGGAGGTATGTCCAACGAGACAATTTGGAAAGCTGACAGGGTAAGATGATCTGGAAAGTTGAGATCTATAACACTTCAATTTTTATTTATTGAAGTTGTGAGCTCTGGAAAACTGAGCACTAGG
Organism: Pseudotsuga menziesii; assembly: GCA_001517045.1. Lineage (NCBI taxonomy): Eukaryota > Viridiplantae > Streptophyta > Pinopsida > Pinales > Pinaceae > Pseudotsuga > Pseudotsuga menziesii. The sequence goes on along the minus strand of LPNX011195336.1, from coordinate 90,797 downwards.
TGAGATCTGGTGAGTTCATTCCTCCATGGATCTTGTAGATCTTCACCCCCCAAAAATTAGAGTGTAGATTTGGTGAGCATGTGTTCAAGTGGTAGATTAGATCTGCTACTTTTTGCTGAATGCTGGCTGGAAAAATCTGAACCCTAAAATGCATGCGCCGACGAGCTCTCAATGAAATTATCACCTTTTTTTTAAGTTAGGGAAAATAGAAACCTAAATTATGATTTGGAAACAAAATAGATAAAAATAGCGTTCTTTCCAAATTAAAAATCAGATCTGGAAAATACTATGCTTTGGAAAATAAAATTCAGATCTGACAAAGAAAAAAAATATAGTTCCCTATCTTGGTGGGAAAGCCGCTTCCAAATGGCTTCTAAGCGAGAGTGCTTTCCACTATGTGAAAAGGCTTACCCCAACAATGGACGGATCAGGCCGTAAGCTCTGATACCATGTGAAAGAATAGAATGAAACCGGAGAAGCACACTAGGTAGATTGATTTCCTTCTCATTATTCAGAGCTGTTTAAATAGGAAATACAAATGACAATAGTAGCTTGACCTAACTCATGACCTAACTCACTAGATTAACTACGGGTGAGATTACACTCTTCAACAAATTATTCTAGTACCAAACCAGTGACATTTTAATTAAAAAAAGGATCTCAAGAAATAATTCCATACCATAAATATGCACCAAATATGCCAAGTTCAGACACAGTTTCACCTTGTTGATAGATACCACCATGAACAAGATATGATAGATGAATTGGAGGAAATATCCTTTGCATTAATATGTAAGTAGAATATCCATTACCATCGTTGTTCTCCAGCTTTAGTAGATTTTAATTGGAATCATTCCCATATATGTAATTTCCTGAACATGCAATTACCATACATTATTTCCATTTATACATTTGAAAAAGTACATTGGGTTAAAACTTATATGATCAACTTACTCCCTCCTTCAAGCTGGGGCTATAGCATAAATTATTATGGCCTTCTCATGGCATCTTCTATAACATTTGCATTATTTTCCAAGCTCCTCATTCCAGAAAAGCATTTCCTAAGATTGGAAATGTCATCCTTATTATCAATGAACCTGTAAAAATGTCAATACAATTAACATCTTCAGCATGTGCATGTTGTAATATGTTGTCATTAACTTGAAAGGCTCATGGAATGATAAAATTTCATAGCATAAGTTGAACTAAGAAGGAATGGCATAAGCCTAGTATCTCATTGAATCCATTGAAACCCTCATTGTTAATGTGTCATTGAATCCATAATTCATTTCCATGTATTTATTTCTCCATTTATTTTTATTTTATGTTTTGGTTTATTGTTTCCATTCAAAATTAATTTCCACTTCATAAATTTCAAATCCCAATGCATATCCCACTGAAATCATTCGCTCACCATTTCAAATATTGTTTCCAAGCTGCATCAGTTTCTATACTCGAAGAACTTGAATTCAAAGAGGTGTTGGTGTTTCTACTTGACACTCTTTATTAGTCTCAGTCTTACCAATAGTGAGAATGAGACTTCATACCATGGAGATAATTGTTTTGTTGTATAAGGACTTTCAAATGTGTTACATCTAATGTTACATACATGTTTCTATACAAATTCAAAGGGATTGTTTTCTTTTTGGGGATACACTATGTGATTGTTGAATAATTAATAAACAGAGTGTATATAAGAGAAGGATTAGGGTATATTTTGAGACCTATAGCAAGGGTACAACCTCATTTTCAACCTATTGTCATTCTCCCAACCTTCTAGAGAAAATATTAATTTTTTTACAATCAATGTATACCTTTTCGATGGATTCTTGTATTTTTATCACTATGGTCCATGCCCCTATTTGAAGGAGTTATTTCAAACTTCTCATGTGATATATTGGTGGAGGGTGTTGTCTTATTGGTGGAGTGAATTTATGACTTTACGTTCCCATTATATGCTTGAGAGCCATGGAACCCTACAAAATACAAATAGAACTAGTAAAACTAACTACAAATAAAATGGTTTAAAACTTTTGGCAGGTTGTAGAATGTCTTTAATTGAAAAATGGACATACTAGGATTCAAACCTAGGACATTCCCCTGGCCAAAGCATCCTTTACCATTAAATCTAAAGGTGTATAGATCTACCTCCAACACCCTCCTTCAAGACAATTTTTTTCCTCTTAACCATTGTCAACCTTAAATTGGATAGGATATGATAGGAATTGGACCCAAATCCTACTCTACTACTGAGCTACATGCCCTTTCAAGAAGGGTATCCTTACCAGTTCAATCTAAAGGTGTGGATTGTTTCAATATGGGTACAAAAATGTTTGAAGACATCAATAATTTAAGTTTGATGTAGATGTCAAAATGGAGAAGGAAATCCTACAAATTTTCCATATTGTTTTGGAAAAATAAAAATAAAAGATTGAGTGGTAGTAATAAATTGTTAACTCTAGAGATTCATCTTAACATACTCTATCAGTTCATCTTTTACGAGTTGACTTGAAACTCTGATGAAGAGTGCATACTCTCGATTATCAAAATCAGTCAAAAATACTTTGTGGGGTTGCAAAAGTAGCATAGAAGATGTTGGTAAGATCATAAGATCAATTTCTTCTCTACACCACACAACTGTTTGCTTGGAGAACAACTCTACTAAGGGATAATCATGGCATAGTGGAAACCAATATATGGTACACGATTCATCAATAAGTCCCTCATACATGACCTTCTTCTATTCATCAATATCATTAGTTGATTCTAAACTTCTAATATACATTTGGTTTCAGCTTGAGAAGGCACATAGAAGTATCCTACAACTGACATCAAGGAGGTATAAATATTATATTATTGAATAGAGATATCTAGATATGACATGAAATTGTTGGCCTCAAGGTTGCAAAATCATTTTAGTGATGGGACATGGATGCATAACTATCACTCCATTCACTATGAAAAAAAAATCCCAAGATCTTGTGACATCATCCAATGTTGAGCAGACTGACATGGTTTATGGTGGACAACCATTCCATGAGCTGAAAAAAGACGCAAGGAAGAAAAAGGGCTAGATAAAATTTAGATCAATTCTTTTGACTTTAAAGCTTAAAATAAGCATATAGGTATTGTCAATATGAAAAGTAGTATAGTTTATACGACTCAAGAAGTAGTCCCTACACATGTTGATGTCATATTTGGACCATGAGAAATGGTCATTGAAAGGCCTAAACTAGTAACTGTTTTGCACAATAAAGATAAACAATGGAGCATGTAACATAAACATTAAATATATCAAGAAATTGTAGTTTCCATACATATAAATTTAAACCGTTCTTATGTTTCCTCATCAAAATTACCTCTATAGCTACTCAAGACACTTGAAGAATATTAATTGAAACTAGCCAATTCAAATCCTTTGCTTTCTTCAAATTGGACTCTATGATTATGTAATTATTAGAGTGCCTCATAAATAATTATCAAACAGTGGTTACAATTCAGGAATTGCTTGTCACCACCAATTAGAGAGATTCTAAGACTAATATATATATATATATATACCACTCTTAATTTTGTATTAGTAACACTTTAATTTAATTATATGGACAACTATTGAATACTGTAGAATCAATCCCATACATCCTAATAGTGTAGAGAAATTCAGGTGGGAACTTAAATTTACAACCATTGCAATTTATAATATTGATGTATACTTACAAAAATCCTTATTTTTCATAAAAAAGAACACTACCTAAAGTAAAAAACATGAATAAACATAAGAACCTTGGGATAGATTATTTCCACAAGACAAGTAAGAAAATTATTGATACATAAATGAAGATAATAGTCTCATAAAGGTTTCATGAACAATTCCTCCTAACAAGTCCATGAAACTACAGTCTAGTGGTAAGTTGGAATACTAGAGAATCATGCTACATGTGTTCATATGGAAATAAAAGGAGATAATTGTTGCTAGCAATACTATGTGCAAGTCCCATAAACCTTAATGGCTCATGGTTGTGGCATACAAATTATAGATAAGGCCAGGTGTAGTCTTAGGTTAAATTGATGGAATAGATACCACATAGTCATGGAATCTATGTTCAGATTCCAATGTTTGCAAATAAAAGGCATAATAGGTCATATATGTGAACTATGGCACATCAAACATGGGAACTACAATATAATAGATCTAGTATGCAAAGGCATCATAGTGATCTTACGTCCACTTATTTTTCAAACTACATCATATGTTTAAAATTCAGAAGAAAAAAAGTACAATATTTAATATTGTAATATTTACATGTACAAACTCCATCTAAAAGGAATTTCATTGTTAAATAATGGTAAGATGCCACATGTGAGAAAAGATCCTAGAGATGCATGCACAAAGAGCCTCAAATGCGGAGTGCTCCTCTTCTTAAATGATGTCACATGCGAGCAAAGGGCCATTTCATGCAGAGTTGATTGGGCCAATTGTAACTTGAAGAAAACCTTTCCTGGAGTCTTTATACTTGTCTTTATGCAAGGAAGGAAGGTTCTAGGGTTTGTGAAAGACATAACCTAGAACATACTTGAAGGGTTGGGGTTTTTGAAAGACAAAACGTATAGGATAATTGAAGTTTTAGGGTTTGAGTCCATCTGATAAGGACCTAGGGTTTTGATAGTGGTTCCAACTACATCAAACATCACATGGAGACAAAATTCCAACAACTCATACCTGCCAACTATGGAATAAGGTAGGGTTGAAACAAAGCCCTACAAATATCCTACTAGAGGGTAAGAAGTATGCCTTTCTCCTTTTTACTAAAAAATGATACTACAAATATAGAAAATGATGACCTTTCTATCAAGTTTACATCACACTATGACCTTTATGGATTCTAGTTTGATTTCCTAAACCATAGTGGAACATATTATGCACTAAAATAATTCTCAATTTTTACAAAAACAAAAAATCACTTTAAACTACTTTGAGGGAAATTAATGCTAGAATCTATAAATACATATTGTAAAATAATATGTAACATGACACGGTACTAGTGGAGTGTGCCCTCTTTGCTCCCCCTCTCAAAGCTCACTCCCATAACATTCCCATTTTTGGGAGTGCACTTCTAAGGTACTCCCTACCTCTCCTATATTATAAGTTCCTATACTATGTTGATGATCTGACCACTAAGTTATGGTACATCCCTTCTTTGTCGAGCTCTTATAAAATATGTTACGGTTAATCGTTTGATGACAATGTTATAAGTTATAACTATTAGGTTGTAATGTCCCAAATTTTTCATTAGGTTACAATGGCCAAATAACATTTTCCATTTTCACAAAAGTTGTCAAAGGGATGCTAAAAGTCAAATAATTGCCAAGGAGGAAAATCACTAGTTTCATAGGTTTGGGGTGGAAGCTTTGATATTTGGAATAAGGGGGATAATAAATGATGTTTAGACATTAGAAGGGGATAAATATTTAATAATGTATCTTATCAGATAAATACAAGAGAAAATGGAAGTGGAAATGGAGCATGAAGACACATGGAGACTATGGGGCCCACACTAGCTAGAATTCCTATGTTAAATGGTATATTTCTCTTCCAAATTTGAATATATGGGAAGCCTAATGTTTTTGGATGGATTATAAGGATAATATACTTGTCCATATACTTCATAGGTATATTTGGGATTAATTTTAACTTTCATGGGAGAGGAAGAGCCAAATGGGAGTTTCATGGACACTTGGCTAGATTCCCCTTACATTTATGACATCTATGACACCAATGATGGAGATTCTATGAAAGTTATGACAAAAGTCAGATATGAAGGATGAAATAATAACATACTAACATTTCAGGACTGAATATAGAATCTTATAGGTCGAATTTGGGAGTTGGAGAAGGCCAAGAGGCTCCTACCCAAATTTGGGAGACGAGGGAAGGTGAAGAGAGAGGCCACATGGCATAGCATGAGAAGCCACACCAATTCGACTTGGATTTGGTTTATGTATGGATTTGGAACCTTATAAGGCTAATAATGTTTATAAAATATAGATATCAGCCATGAGAAGGAGATTTTTCTCATTTGTGTAATTGTCATTTGTGAATTGTGAGAGCTAGTGGATGACTAGTTTTCTTGCTTAAGCCAATTTCGAGGGTGAAAGATTCCCATCCTAGTTGGTGTTTGGAAAATACACTTAGGTATTTCATGGAGATATAATGGATTCTTATTTTCAGGTGTAATCTATAGGAAATCATGTGGATTCTTCTATTGCAGCACTCTCTCTCAACTATTTCCAATTTTCACACCATATTCATGCCAATGGAGGGATTGTGCTTTGGGTGAGATATTGATATCTTTGAGGAATATTATAATGCCATTTATATTATGTGCTGATTTATATTCTATTTATTTAATTTCCATAATACTCTCAGTTCTAAATAACAAAAAGAATTCATGTAAAAATGTTGAACAATGAAGAAATAGTGTCATTTCCCCACTATCTTGTTGTGAACCATTGTAATGCTGATGATTTCGAATTGGGAGAGCCTTTAATTGTCCATTTAATATTTTAATCAGTTAAATATTATATTTTATTAATTCTCATAAAGTTTCAAGTCTAAATTCCCAATATTTGTAGGTCAATATGACTTTTAATGAGCAAACAATGACCATTTCCACTCCATTTGGATATATGCCATGGTAATGCTTATTATTTCGAATGGAGGAATGTATATATGATAAATTTATGATGTATGGACTGTAATAAATGTTTATTTCATGTATAATTTTCATTACTTAATAATTGGAAGCCATTTTACTCATTTTTATTTCAGTGGGAGAAGATTTGGTGCATTTCCCCCAAGGGTCGAAATTGTGACTTGGGAGTTGTTTTGGAAAGATTCATAAAAGATTGTATAAAATGAAACATGATGCACATGATACTTTTAAAAGGTCACTTACACATATACATCCTATTTTCATAAATTAAAGTGACTTTGGGATCATTTGTGAACCCATTTCCGGCAATTACCCAGGGAGAATTGGAGCCCCAATTTGCTAGTAAAGAATCCTACTTTGAACAGAACATTAAACAAGTTTGCAGAAGTAATTGGGAGTTAAAAAAACATACATGAGAATTATATTTAATTTATATTATCATTAATTTACCTTTAGAGAAAATTTGGAAGCATTTGGGTCAATTTGGAGGTCTAGACATCAAAACTAGTCAAGAGCCAAAGTTGTGAAAAAATTGGAAAATTGAGCATTTTAAAAAAATTCCAAAAAGGGGACATTACAGTGCTATCATAGCATGATATTTTCACCTGATGTGGTCTGATATTTATGAGTACAATAATTCAGGGACCACAATTATATATTGAAACCAAAAGTGCTTTTTTTGAAGAGGAAGAAAAAAGTAGGAGAAAAAGACAATTTTTTTTGGAAACTATGACTAGGCATGAAAAGAGAACCTCATATTATGGTGAGGAGATAATAAAAATCATGGAACCTATATTTGAAGACATTACCAAGAATATTATGAAAGGATTTGAATTTTTTTCTATCCAAAGTTGGGAAAAATATATTGATTTTAAGAAAACTAAGGGGAAAAATGCATCAGTTTGCTTGAAGGAGAAAAAGGAGGAGACCCATGAACCACCTAGTTCTGAAATAGGTGGAGTAGAAGAATTAGTACGTGAAGATGATCTAAATTCACTCCCAAGTGACTCTGAAAAATATGAAAATACATCACATGAGTATGAAGAAGTTTTTATTGAAAATACTGAAGATAATTTTGAGACACATGCTACCTTGGAAATGAAACAAAGAGCATCTACTGATGGATGATTGAATTATGAAGGAGTACCTACTTATGGGTGCTCAAAAATATATTTTGGTGACATAGATATCATATTTTGAAAATGTTGCTGCAAGCCAAAATTCCATTAAACATGAAAATGAATACCTTGTAGCAGTTGAAGAAGAAACAAGATCAACTTCCCCATCACCACTTGAGCTTCATGAAGTTGGTCGAAGCAAGAAGGAAGAAGATGAGGAGGTTCATTTGCAAAAGCCTCATTTTCCTGAAGGGTCCTTAAAGATGAATGAAAAGAAGATCCAAGAGGCTCTTAGCATACTCCATGAAACTCAAGAATTGGTATCAAATTCTTGTTGGAGAGCTACTTCCTTGGAGGATCCATCCTTCCTTGAAGACATGGAGAAGATCCAAAGAGAAATGTGCAACATCAAAAGCAATTACATGTCTTTTATTTTTGATAGAAAACATGCCATTGAGCTTATTGAATGGTTACATGAATCCTACTTGAAGAATAATGAAGTTATTGATAAGCTCACAATTCAAAATGAGCAACTTCTTGAAAAGTTGCAAGACACTTGTTTTTCCTTTGATGTTTCAGATTTTCATAAGGTAGATTGCTTGGAGGATTCTCATGACATGATGGATAATGAGAAACATGAAAAATTTCATGTTCTTTATGTGCTTTAGGATTATAGTGATGAGATCCAATCACTAGTAATGGTGGAAGAGGAACTTGAGTTGCCTCTTGAAAATGGTTACACAATTTTTGAATAAGTGCATAATTCCACCACCTTGGAACCAACCCATGAGGAAAGTTTTGAATTTTCTAGGGAGGTGAATAATCCTACCCCTATGGATACTTCACATTATGACAATTTTTCACTTACTGATCATTTGAGTGAGTTGGTTCTTTCTCCTACATCCTACACTTCCAAATTTTGTAGCATTCATCCTAATGAAGTATGGGTGAAAGGGTTCTTTTTTATGGTGCCACATGAGGAGTATGAAACTCCTAGATTGAATTTTTATGATGACATGGTTGGAGAACATTATTATTTACATTTTCAACAGCATACTTTGTTACATTATGATGATACACATCTCCATGGGTGCACCTATGATGTTCACTTGAGTCACTTGGAGACTCATGATTTTCCTTGCTCCTTGCCTAGTCTATTTGATGTTGGAGGAACTTCATCACACATTTAGGTGAAGAGATATGCAATTGAAGAACATTATTATTGGAAGAAAAATAATCTGTTATTTCATGATGATATACATATTCATGGGTGTATTGATGAGACTTCTTTGATCCACTTGAAGTCTTCATGTTTTATTTGCTCATTATTTGGTTTAGATTTTGGTGGAGGTTCTTCATTCACTCCTTGGATGAAAGAACACATGGATTATTATATTGATGCACATTATATATCTTTGGAGTAGCATAATGAGACATGGGATCCTCACCTATGTCATTGGAGCAGATTTGATTGGTCACTTGAAGCTTGTATGCACTTGGAAAATGGTAGTCTACTCATTGGGAGGTATAAGCACTTTCATGATTTCTTGGTGAGGCACCTCCTTGATGTACATTCTTATTATGTTGTTATATACTTTGATGATATATATTATGCACTCATTATGTTTGGAAGAATGCATACAAGAAAATGGGATCCAGGAATTCTCTTTCCAAGTGGTATGGGTTGGAGAGCACTATTAATTGTTGGAGTGCAATGCAAGCAATGGGACCCTGTGATACTTTTTAGTCCCATTGATTTCAAATTATTTGGAAAACAATCAATATGGGAGATGGATTCCCTATTTAATAATGGGATGTTAATCAGAGTATTGCATAAGCAATCATGGTGTTTCCTCTCTTAAATCTTCATGGAATCTCAAAGACTTAAGGTGGGAAGCTCAGTGACAACTTCAAAGAATCATACAGAAAGTAGGTTCTTCAACAACTATGTTTGAAATTGCTTGAGGACAAGAAATATTGGGAAGAGAGGATTTATAATGTCCCATATTTTTCATTGGGTCACATTGGCCAAATCACATTTTCCATGTTCATGAAATTTGTCAAAGGGATGCTAAAAGTCAAATAATTGCCAAGGTGGAAAATCACTAGTTTCCTAGCTTGGGGGTGGAAGCTTTGAGATTTGGAATAAGGGGGATAATAAATGATGTTTAAAAATTAGAAGAGGATAAATATTTAATAATTTATCTTATTAAATAAATACAAGATAAAAATTAAATGGCCATGGAGCATGAAGACACATGTAGATTATGGGGCCCACACTAGCTAGAATTCCTATGTTAAATGGTATCTTTTTCTTGCAAATTCAAATATATGGGAAGCCTAATGTTTTTGGATGGATTATAAGGATAATATAATTGTCCATATACTTCATAGGTCGAATTTGTGATTAATTGTAACTTACATGGGAGAGGAAGAGCCAAATGGGAGTTTCATGGACACTTGGCTAGATTCCCCTTACATTTATGACATCTATGACACCAATGGTGGATATTCTATGAAATTTATGACACAAGTCAGATATGAAGGCTTAAATACTGAAATAATGACATGTTAGGACTAAATATAGAATCTTAGAGGTCTAATTTTGGAGTTGGAGAAGGCCAAGAGGCTCCTACTCAAATTTGGGAGAAGAGAGAAGGTGAAGAGAGAGGCCACATGGCATAGCATGAGCAGCCACACCAATTCGAATTGGATTTGGTTTATGTATAGATTTGGAACCTTATAAGACTAATAATGTTTATAAAATACAGGTATCATCCATGAGAAGAATCTTTTTCTCATTTGTGTAATTGTCATTTGTGAATTGTGAGAGCTAGTGGATGACTAGTTTTCTTGTTTAAGCCAATTTCGAGGGTGAAATATTCCCATCCTAGTTGATGTTTGGAAATGACACTCAGGTTTTTCATGGAGATTTAATGGAGTCTTATCTGTAGGTGTAAGCTACATGAAATCATGTGGATTATTCTATTGCAGCACTCTCTCTCAACTATTTCCAATTTTCACACCATATTCATGCCAATGGAGGGATTGCGCTTTGGGTGAGCTATTGATCTCTTTGGGGAAGATTATAATGGAAATTATATCATTTTATGATGTATATTCTCTGTATTTCATGTTTAGAATATTATCAGGTCAAAATACCCAAAATAATTCATGTAAAAATGTTGAACAATGAAGAAATAGTGTCATTTCCCTACTATCTTGTTGTGAACCATTGTAATGCTGATGATTTCGAATTGGGAGAGACTTTTATTGTCCATTATGATTATAATCCGTTAAATATGATATTTTATCCATTTTCAAAAATTTTCAAGTCTAAATTCCGAATATTTGTATGTCAAAATGACTTTTAATGAGCAAACGATGACCATTTCCACTCCATTTTGATATATGCCATGGTAATGCTTATTATTTCGAATGGAGGAATGTATATATGATAAATGTATGATGGATGGAATTTAATTAATGTTTATTTCAATTCTCATGTTCATTAATTAAGCATTGGAATCCATTTTACTCATTTTTATTGCATTGGGAGAAGATTTGGTGCATTTTCCCCAAGGGTCGAAATTGTGACTTGGGAGTTGTTTTGGAAAGAGTCATAACAGCATATGTAAACTGAAACATGATGCATATGATAATTTTAAAATGTCCCTTACACATATCCATCCTATTTTCATAAATTCAAGTGACTTTGGGATCATTTGTGAAGCCATTTCTGGCAATTACCTAGGGGGAATTGGAGCCCCAATTTGCCAGTAAAGACTCCTACTTTGAACAGAACATTAACCAAGTTTTAAGAAGTAATTTGGAGGTCAAAAAACATACATGAGAATTATATTTAAGTTATATTATCATTAATTTAACTTCAGAGAAAATTTGGAAGCATTTGGGTCAATTTGGAGGTCTAGACATCAAAACTAGTTAAGGTCAAAATTGGGGAAAAAGTGAAAAAATTGGTCATTTAATAAAATTTCAAAAAGGGAAAGTACATAGGTTTCATGCTCTGTACTAAAATAAATGAGGTTTCATGTCCCTTACTTAAATAATGAATGGAAATTTAAATTAGACACCTAATGCATTCCTTTACATGCAACCTGTGTTAGATTTTTAACATTTAAGCTATATGATCTTAGGATCTTATCTGAGAGAATAAAAAGCACAACAATAAATCACAAGAGACAATGAACACACATATTTTCCTCAGGGAAACCATAAAGGATAAAACCCTGCAACTTCCTCAGAGATAGAATCAACACCAAAAGTAAAACCCAAAGATACAAAGATGATCTCCCGATAGCAGTAGTGTCTCTCTCTCTTGTCCTAGCTTCTTCTCTCTCTCTCTCAGTTATTCACTACAACTGAGTGTGTGTGTCTATGTGATAAATATAGAGGCTCACTCTCTATTTATACTAATTCTTGACTTGACATTAACTCACCAGGGCCGACTTCTCTAGGAGAGTCTAATAACCCTAGTGCCCCACAATTGCGGGGACTTTAACCCTTGAACAATAAGGAGGGTTACCCTTAATGAATTTACATGACGTGTTTACTTTATTGATTATCCTGATAGGATCATCGAGGTATGAAATGGCACAATTACATCAATGATACTCCCAATAGAGGCATTGGGGTACAATATACAAGTGAATACATTCCAAAGTTACAAATACATCAACAATCCCTCTTAAGTAGGAATGTATTCTCTCGACATAATTTATCAGCACAAGTATTATTCTCTAGGTCATCACTGGATCATCATAAATTCCTCATCATCAAGTCATCATCATCAAGTCTGGATCATCACTGGATCATCACTGGATCATCACTGGATCATCATCACTGCTTCCGCTATCTCGAAAAAATGGTGCTATCTCTCAATTCCACTCGTGACAAGAAGTTCTATAGAGCAAACCCTTTTTCATGCTGGTTTTAGGCCTAGCCTCCATGTAGGTATTCATCATATTCAATACTTATATCTAACCATGGAGTGAACCATGTCAAAAATGCCTGCCCAACACTTATATCTGACCATGGGAGGAACACATCCAAGAACCATGTCAGAAAGGCACGCCCAACACTCACACCTGACCATGGGAGGAACACATCCAAAACCCATGTTAGAAAGGCCCAACACTCACTTCCAACCTCATCTTGTTAGAAAGGCTCTGCACTTACATCCGACCTCATCTTGTCATAAATGCTTTGCACTTACATCCGACCTCATCTTGTCAGAAAGAATTTGCACTTATATCTGACCTCAACTTGTCAGAAAGGCTCTGCACTTACATATGATCATGTGGGAACACATCCCGCAATCACATCAGAATGAATCTACATTGATCATGTGGGAACACATCCCACAATGAAATCAGAATGTATATGCACTGATCATGTGTGAACACATCCCACAATCACATCATAATGGCTCTACACTGATCATGTGGGAACACATCCCACAATCACATCAGAATCTCTCTGCACCGATCATGTGGGAACACATCCCACAATCACATCAGAATGTCTCTACATTGATCATGTGGGAACACATCCCACATTCACATCAGAATGGCTCTGCACTGATCATGTGGGAACACATCCCACAATCACATCATAATATATTTGCACTTACATTTGACCATGTGGAGCCCGGCCTTCCACCATGTTAGAAAGGCTAATGGACACATCAATTCCCTTTGGAGGGAACCTTGATTTGGAGAACACCAAGCTTCTCCCTGAAGTACTCAAATTTCACTCTAGCTAATGGTTTGGTCAACACATCAACTATCTGCTCGTCCATCGCAACATATTGGAGCTTCACTGCTCCTCTCTGTACCATATCCCTGATATAGTGATATTTGATCTCAATATGCTTCAACTTGTCATGGAACACTAGGTTCTTCGACAACTTCACACAACTCTGGTTGTCACAATATATACAAGTAGCTTCCAGCTAGAGATCAAATAAGTCATACAGTATCTTTCTCAGCCACATTGCCTCACAACTAGCTGAATAAGATGCAACATACTCTACTTCATCTGTACTCAGTGCCACACAAGATTGCTTCCTGCTAAACCATGAGATCACACCTGATCCCATACTGAAGCAACACCCTGAAGTGCTCTTATTATCAATGGAACTGCCTACCCAATCCAAATCCACATAACCTCCCAGGTTAATATTTTTATTTTCCTCATACTTGAGCCCACAATCAACTATACCCTTTAGGTACCTCAGAATATGCTTTGCAGCAATCAGGTGAACATTTCTTGGATCTGTTAGGAACTGGCTCAATGTGTTCACAGCAAAGCAAATATCTGGTCTTGTATTCCTCAAGTACATCAAGGACCCAATCATATTATGATACATAATAGCATCAACCGACTCTGATGAAGCATCACTCAATAGCTTCATATTCGATGCCATAAGTGTGGTCATGGCCTTGCAGTCCATCATCCCGAATCTCTTCAGGATCTCGACCGCATACTTCCCTTGTCCTAGGGAGATTCCATCCGCATTTTTCTAGACCTCCATGTCTAGAAAGTAATGCATGATACCCAAGTCCTTCATCTCGAACTCAATAGCAAGTTTCCTCTTCGTGTTAGCAATCAACCCATATGTACCTATTAACAACAGGCCATCTACATACAGTAGGAGCATCACTGGGTTCCCTTCTTCAACCTTGTAGTAAAGGTTGGAATCTGCTTTACTTTTGGTAAAGCCCAAACTAGTCAGGAAGCTGTCAATTCTGTTGTGCCACATCCTGGGTGCCTGTTTCAAACCATATAGGGCTTTCTTCAACTTACACACATGAGTCTTCCTATCATGTGTCTCAAATCCTAGTGGCTACTCCACATATACTTACTCTTCTACTACACCATTCAAGAAATTTGTCTTGACATCCATCTGGTGTACTTTCCATTTCATTACTGTAGCTAAAGCAAGTACTGATATGATGGAAGTATATATGGATACATGTGCAAAAGTCTCTTCATAATCTATCCCTTCTTTCTGGGAGAATCCATGAGCCACAAATATTGTTTTATATTTCTCTATGCTACCATCTGCAGCATGCTTGATCTTATAGATCCATTTGGAAGTCACAATAGACTTCCCCTCTGGTCTTGGGACAACATCCCAAACATCATTCTTCATGATCGACTGATACTCCTTGATCATAGCATCCTTCCATTATTTCTTTTCTGCCACTTCTTCATAGTTGGAAGGTTATTTATCGATGATGTCACATAATAAGGCTACATATCCGGAGTAGGACCTAGTTCTCTTCCTTTCTCTGTGCATTTCTTCTGGAGCCCCATATCTCTCTGCACCTTGAATAGCCTCTTGTACCCATGCAAGTTTCCTCTTTTGAGGATTCTTATCATGAGGTGGATCTATAGGTTCTTTAGGTTCTTCTATTTCTCTATCTTCTTCTATAATTGCTTCATCCATGGTTGTATCTCAGATCCTAGGTATTTCAGTTTCTTCAGGATCTTAAATTGGTCTCTTCCTGGATTTGTTGTAAGCTGTGTCTTCATCAAATGTTACATCTCTGCTGATGTCAATATTCTTGAATCCTGGGAAGTATATTCTATAAGCCTTCAAGCTTTCAGAGTATCCCACAAATATACCCTTCTTTCTTGAAGGATCTAACTTTGTCCTCTTTTCTTTTGGAATGTGTATGTACACTGGACAACCAAATATTCTGATATGACTGACCTCTGGTTTCTTTCCAAAAAACACTTCTTCAGGTGTCTTGTTCTCAAGTACTCTATGTGGAGTATGGTTCTGTACATACACATCTATCCTGACAGCTTCTGCCCATAGATGCATAGGAAGATCTTGATCATGGAGCATTGCCTTTGCTTCTTCCATGATTGTTCTATTCTTCCTTTCTGCGACCCCATTCTGTTGTGGATTATATGGAGTGGTCAACTCCCTCTTAATCCATGAATCTCTACATAATTCCTTGAATTCATTTGATGTGAATTCTCCACCATTGTCTGATCAAAAAATCTTGATCTTCTTCTCTGTAGCTTAGGAAAAACCCTGGCTATGTGCATAAATGGCTACCTTTCGTCTATAGGATGGAAGGATAGGGTTCCTATGGGGTTGGATGAGAGGACCTGCAAACAAGATTAGGGCCAAGCTATAGAAACCCTGCAAAACACTGTTAGAAAACGAAATAGCTGCAAGAAATCAATGGAAACCTGCAACAAAGCATGAGCAATAAACTTGCAAGAAAATTATGTTAGAAAAATACAATAAAAATGAACTAAAACAAAAATGTACCTTCTCTAGGTGGAAATGGGCCACCATGCCCTAGCTTTGGGAGCACCTTTCAATGGAATGGGAGCTTTGGATTAATGGAGAAATGGAGGAGAGGGAGGGTGAATGGCTTGAGAGGAAAATGGTTTCAAGGCACTCACATTGGAAGCATAACGTTAGGGAGAGAAGGAGTGATTTGAGAGTGACCCCCACCCCTCTATTTATATTTTTTTCTTGAGATTTTTAGGGTTTTAAGCCCCTGGTTGGGGCTTTAGCCCCTTTTTTGGGATTTTAACCCCTTTCACCAAATGTTTAGCTCCTTTGGGGGTTTTAAGCTCCTTTGAAGGGTTCTAGACCCTTTTTGGAGGTTTTAGCCCCTATGAGAGCTAATTTGGCTCTTTTCAGGGGTTTTTAAGCCCTTTTGAGGGTGTGGGGGTCAAATGGGGGTCATGCATGGATGTCCTTAGGTGGTGTAGGTCATGCAGAGCTCATTGAGGGGTTTTTTGGGTTAACATATTTCCCCCTGATGTGTGAGAGTAGGAGCTCATCGTATGGCCGACGAACATCATAGGATTTTTTCGGGAGAGGTGGTGCTTCCAGGGCTGGGGCATGGTGGATTTTGGTTTTTGTATTAATATGGTTCCCATAAATGGGTGAGATACAAATAATGTGTGACATGTATATGGATAAGTTAGGCATCCCCATGCTCGCAACGATGTCAAATGAATAATGTGATCTAAGCTCTATAATGCAAGAGTCGATCATGTACAAATGATGATACAATAGTGGTTGCCTCAATGAGAGGCTGAATACAATACTGATATGAATAACTACTACACTAGACCCATGGTATTCTCATGGAATGCTATGTCTTCATGACTGAAGGCATACTGTATCTGGAATGGTACATAGTTGTAGGGACCCACTGATGGAGATTCAAAGTCTTTGAGGTACAAATATGCTGCATCAATCATAAATCTATATAGAAGCATTGCTGGGGCTTATGAACACTGTCTCCAACGCAACCCAGAAATCACAAGGGACATGAACTTGTTAAGCTCTATTTCATAGACTCATCAATGTGCTAGAGTCAGGTGACATCTGGGGTCTTCGACCAAATACTGTACGAATCTCAACGCTGCAATGATGTAGCTGGAGTCGAGCACGTGAGAAACAACCATCCCAAGAGGCACTAAGGACTCCTCTCAAGTGGTCCAAGGAACTCATCAATGATGTTAATGAAACTAAGATACAGGGACCTCTAGGTCTATCCTCCGAAATACATGTGTTGTCATCGACAGAGGGAGACCTACAACTGGCCAAGGCAATGGTGTTTCCTTGACCAGAAGCACGAGGGAGATAAATGAAATATGTGAGACAATCTGAGGAGTAACCCACTGAATGGGGGGGGGGGGGGGGGGGAGGAGTTGAACAGGGGCATAGGGAGTGTAGTGGACTCAAAATTCCTTTGTTCAGAGTATGATGGTAGGGAGGACCAGGTAGCAAATGAAACTAACTCATGGGAAAGGGATCATAGATGTAATACCGGGGATGTAACTATAGATGGGAAATACTTGGGGGAGGTAAAAACTTTTGGTATTAATGGGATCCAAGGAAGACACATTGTAGAGTACTCTGAACAAAGGTGACCCAAAGTGGGAATGCTGCCAAACTATTATCTGTGGGGTGGTGTCTAGAGACACCGTTGTGGTATGATCTCATGGATTTTTGGTGAGCCTGAGAAATTAAATGCTCGATGGTGCTTTCAATTTTAGAGAGTATGAAAGCATGAAGAAGACTCCAGTGGGGGGTATTTTTCATTGGTAGTCTCCTGTGCTTGAAAAAGGATAAAAGTATACATAGGAGAGCTCGCCCATCCTGTAGGGGATGAGAGACTTCTTTACCATTGGTAATCCAATCAGGCCGAAAAAGGTTAAACCTATACTGTCTGGATGGTCATTCAGATACTTTTACGAGCATGAATGAAACCAAGTTTTCTCATAAATATTTTCTTGATGAGAAGGCTGGAAAATAGCTTAACGACAACCCATGGTGAGCTTTTTCATAGAGTTTGGCCCCTCTGCCCAAGAAAGCATAAAAGGATGCAGAGGGGAACGGTCTTGGCTTGAATATGCCAAGGTGGTCCTTTTCATATGGTAGTCTACATGGTTCACAAAAGGAGATAAATGAGATGATGTAGAAGCCCTTTCCTATACTTTAACGAGCAGGAAAGGAAGCAGCTATGCTCGAAAATCTTTTCATTCTTTTAGGAGTCAGAAAAGAGCTTAAAAGAAACTCTGGTATGGTCAACTGATTGCGGTGGCACAGGTGGTGCCCCATGTCAGGACAGTGGACAGTGATCCAAAGGTCATCCATGTAGTATGGATGGAGCAGGTGGCTCTTAAACATACCAATACATGTATGGGATAGATCGTGACAAAGGTATGCAAATTGAGGTAGCTCTTGGACAGAGGTGAGGAGAGTTGTGTGTGAGTTGTGGTGGACAGACTTGACTATATGAGATGTGAGTGCAAGTCCAATGGTATTTATATGCCAAATGCATGCCAAGAAAATGATCCATCATCCGAACGATGGTCCGAGGACTCGCATAAGGTGCGGTGGATGGATTAGACAAATATATGCTAAAATAAAATGACATGCCTTCTGGACGGTGGCCCGAGAACCCGCATGAGTGGCGGTAGGAAAGTATAGGTCCGAAGACACTTACATCACAATGATGTGGCTCGTAAACCGAGGTAACTTTCGGGAAGTGGTCCCAAAAATTACTTGTTAAACATGAGATGATGGTCTCATTAGAATATAGAGGATTGAAACTTGAGCCTAGAGGTGTGAGAGGTGTCTCGAACAAGCTCCGGGTGACTTTGGATTGGTAGCTAATCGTGCTACCCCTAGTGCAATGGTGCATGAGGAAAAACTAGATCTAATGCAGGCCTATGGGTACAGAGCTAGCTCAACGTACACATGTGATTCACATGGTGACACACAAGCTGATGTGACTCTGGGAAATGGCCCAAGGAATCGGTCAAGAGGGAGGCAGTCTAAAGTTCGTTTCTTGACCCAGGAGTGTTGTGCAACCGGGGAGATACGAAGAGGCCTCAAACTTCAGGGAAAGTCTTGGGACCTAATGGTATGCTAGCATGGTGGTTTCTAGATCATACGCGCAACATACTGTGTGCATGTGCAGAAGGGGGACTACACTATCTAGTGGGCTCCTAGCGGTGCAAGGGCAGGGATAATATCTACCTGCTCACGTGCAAATGATGCGATGGAGTTATAGAATGGAATCACTACGACTAGAAGAGGAACAATGACTGGAGGGGGTCATCGACTCGTGGTAAAAATGATGCAAAAAAAAAAAAATCTATGCTATAAGTGATTCATGGTGGTGGTATCAAGCATGGGATCTCTTGAGGTGGAGCCCATTGTGGGGATTCTTCAAGAGCCGACTTTTTGAGTTAGCGAAGAGATGTGCCCCCTTTCTGAGACAAAGGTCATTGGCAAGGTGGTTTGACAAAATCTGGCCTTCGATGGGAAGAACTGATTCCACACCATGGTTGAAAGGGAATTGGGTAAAACCAATGGTGGTTTTACAGATCTCTCCATCATCCTGACAATGGCGCTAGGATAGATCAGGTGGATCTTCCATGGGTGAGGAGACGGATGGAATACTAGAGCTAGAGATCATGTAAATGGTTGTGGTGGTTGAGGAAGAAACTGGAGGATGGATCTCCTCAATGGAAGTGACTTCGGATTCAAGGGAATGTTTTCTAAATTGGCTAAGGGGGGCCCGAAACTTGGCCAAGTCCTGGAAGTGGCGAGAATAGTTTCCATACAATCCGCAAAGGGTACAAGAATGGTTTGTTATCAATGACTTGTTTCTCACTATTGGACATCTTGGGAGTTCAACCACGGGGAGGTTTTCCATTGTATCCATGGCATCCAAATGCACGTGGATTATGGGAATCTCAGGGCAGTTTTGGGTTGCATGGCCCTGTTCTTCACAGATGGCACAAGGAGAGATTTGTCAAGGTTTAGCGATAGCTTTCGCATTTTTTCCACTGGGCCTTTTTGGGTGGGGCGGTGTGGGTGCGATGGTTGGTTTTTGCAAGACGGGTGGAGGATGAGATTCGACCCCAATGGGTTGCATGGGGGTTAAGACTACCTGGGGCATTGGTGGTTGGGCAGGTGAATCAAGGTACCACATGGGAATCCCCAATGTGAAATTGGGTAAGTTTAAGCGAGCCATTACTGGATTACTCATGACACCAGGAAGGGGAAAAAGGAAGGGAATTGTGTGGACTAGAGAGGAGCCTAGATAAATCCCTGATGGTTGCATGTGGGGATGAGGTTGTGGTGGTGGCTACCCATAATGTTGCAGCTGCGAATGATGCTGCGACTGCTAATGATGCTGCGACTGCTGATGGTGTTACGATTGCTGATGGTGTTGTGTTTGAGGTTGGGGCTGTGGCTATGGTTGATGTTTGGGTGTAGTAGTGCTGGATGAGAGCATGCACAAATCCACAGTCTCATTTGTTGTCGGCGGTGATGACACTAAGGGGAAAGAAGCTGTCATGGTGGTATTGACAAACAACCTAGGGTCCACATTCAACAATGGGGAGTCTAGTATGTTGTCAACCATGGTGTTGACCACAGGGATAAAACTGGTGGGTGTGGTTAGCCCTTGCGGATCAATGGTGTTGATCGTAGGAATAATGTTGTAGGGTGCTATTAGCCCTTGCGAATCATGATAAGTCAGTTGGTCAATCGTCATGATTTTCCCTTCGTGGGGGAACATCATGAGACAAAAAATAGTTGATGCTACGACTCTCATGGCATACATATAACTTCTTTCGAGGAGAAGGTTGTAGTCCAACTGAGCATTGACAACCTCTATGTCAATCAATAATATTTTCTTGTCCAATGTGATAGGGACATGAGGGAGGATTCCTTGGGATTTAGTGGGGTGTCCATCATAAGCCTGTAGAGTAGTAGAGGATGGTTGCAGAGTTGGGGATCCAAGTTTTTGCCAGACTAAGGTAGACATAACGCACGTGGATGCCCCCTCATCCACTATACACTGGTGTACGACCAAATTTTGGATGGAGACCAGGATTTGGAAGGCAATGGTTGATGGAATCCATGGTTCTCCATGATCCAAATCAAATGTGATTAATCTGGATTCGAAGGGGTCTATGACACCAAGGGTAGCTAGTAAGGATTTCTGCTGTGTTGGGCACATTTTGAGTACCTCAAGAGCGGACATGGCCATAGGTGTTTGGGCCAAATCATCCACGATGCTGTAGCTTACAACAGCTCTAGCCATGAAATTGTTGGCAACCCACCGTATGGGGGTGCGCAGAGGAAAAGAGGGTAGATGAAGAGGTCCATTGGCTATTTTGGACGTAGATGTCGCTGATGTGTTAGTGGGTTCAGTGTTGGTTCTTCCTAGTATGCAAGTTGATCTCTTTAGTCATCATCACTAGCAGTTGGTGTACTCTTGTCTTTGTGGGATGTGGAACATGGTGGGATATTGGAGCGGTTTGGGGAAAGGGTGTGGTTGCTACCAACCCTTGTACTGGTAATGGGTTCTGGAGCACCATGGGAGGAGGGCCTGATGGTGTCGGGTTGGGTTGAGCTTGGGCTGCTGTATTGGTAGCATGTTGAACCTAGTTGTGAATGGATTGCTTGGCGCAACCCACAAAGAGGCATTAATGTGTATAGTGCTCATAGACCTCACACAACTTGGATTGCTGGCTTATGTGCAACAAAGCATTTTGTCTAGGTGTGTTTGGTTACTGAGGATTTTGGGCTGGCCAGTTTTCCCCAGCATTGTTGGAAGGGTTTGGTTGTTGACCGCCTCCCTAGGGTTGATTGTTTCCTTGGTTCCGGGCTCGGTTATTTCTAGCTTTCCCTTGTTCGTTATTGGGGGTTGGATGGTTAGGACAGTTTTGCTATGCAAACACTTGTCCTAAAGGTACTGGTGGAGTAGGGCCGGGGGCTTGAACGGCTTGCACTGGTGGTGCATAGTAAACTTGGGTGGGTGCAGGTGCCACAAATGTGGGCATTTGTCCCGCATATTGTTGTGCCAGCCAAGCTAATGCTTGGGCCTGCTGTGGTGGCACAGGTTGTCCATAAGAAGTTGTGGCTCTGGACTAGGACATCATTCTTGCATAGTCTGGAGTTTGGTTTTGGTAGGAAACACTAGGGATGTTGCTTGGTTGTGGTGGTATTGCAGGTGGTGTCGAACAGTGCTGTGGTTGGTGGGAGATAGAACCTATTATTCCATCTGCAGCATGGGATGCCCCTGGTGCATCTCGGTAGGAGTTTCCTGCATGAGGAACATATGGAATGATAGTGTAAAGGTATCCAGACTATGCATAGATCAGATCAAACTATTGGGCTTTCAAGATGACCTCCTCTTCGGATTGGGGACATTTGGATGCGACGTCCTTTGCTATAGGTGATAGCAAAGTTTTTAGGAACCAATCTAGGAAGATCCTATCATCAAGTTGAATCTTGCACAAAATATGACGTCGCCACCACTCATGGATGTGGTCAGTTATTTGGGTCGTAGTATTCTGGCAACAAGATAGCAAGATCTCCACCCCTTTGTTGTATCTAATGGGGAGTTGGAAATACTGCAGGAACATGAAATCCAAGGAGTTAAAATCTGAGTACTTGGCTTGTGGTATCTCAATGTACCACTTGGCTGCAGCACTTGTGAGGGTGCGTTAGAACAGTATGAGTCTAATCGAATCATCTACGATGCTATTTGATGAGCGCCATAGGTGAACCATCATGATATGGTTTTGGGGGCACTCCCTTTCCTTCCCTTCAAACTTGGGAATGTCTGAGGAGAGTTTGGTTGGCATGGGAGGCCAAAATGTTTGATGGTAGATAGGGTCATTTATTAATCGAGCCAAGTCAAGCAGATTGAGGTGTGCCATGAAAGGAAGGTTTGACCCAAGGTTGATGTAAGATGGGGCAGCAATGGTGGTGGGGTTTGCAGGGACATGATGCACCTGCATAACTGGGGGTAGTTGTGGCATAGTTGTGGATGGGCCACTGCCCCCAAGTGTGGTAAACAAAAATGTGTGAGTGGAAGGGCCACTTCCCCCATGTATGACAGGAGGGGTAGTATAGGTAGAAGGGCCATTGTCCCTAGGCATGCCAAGTGGGACAGTGTGAGTGGACGGGACATTTCCCCTAGGCATGACAGGTGGGACAATTTGACTAGTCACTGTGGGTAGAGGTAGCTGACTTATGATGGTTTGCATGACCATGCTAGGGCCACCAGCAGGGGTGCTGGTGGTGGTGTGGGGTATGGACATGGGTCCACTTCCAATCACCAAGCTAAAAAATGGATCTAGGTTTGCACTAGCCATGGGGCTAGATGGTGAAGTATGTAGATCTGGCTCAGATTGGTATGATTCTAAGTCTGAATCAGAGGCTGTGTGGCCTTCTGATGGTGTAGAGGGTCATCAAGAATGGTCTCGACGATGTTGGTTCAAGGACCCAAACTATGGTCGATCACCTCTCAAGTGTGAGGAAGAGCATGGGGGATCAATTGTGTCTGGTTGGTATGTCAGGTGGTGAAATATGGTAGTGACGTTTTGGACCCCAGTTTTAATGGCTTCCCGTTGGATTTTAGGTGGTCACTCAGCCACCAAGACTGCCAGGAGACAATGCTTGGATTTTTCCTCACGGGAGTGCTAGTCAATCGGTGGGGGTCGTTTCTCGTTTCGCTTGGCAATTCCTCTCAGCAGCTAGCTACTTTGGGGTTCTCTTGGTACTCCTTACAATGAGTTTCTGGGCTTAGCCCAAGTACTTCCCACGGTTAAGGAAGTCAGGTACTTATGTCCTCAAAGACTGCAAGTGTTTGAATTAGTGTAAATTATAAATTTAATGGCTAGCTCAACATCATGAACTGAGTTTGGTTGTTTTATCTGGTATGATTTGTGTGCATGTCCATTGTATTTCTGTTATAATTGGTGGCTGCTTGTATGGTTTATGAATATTCCACAGAGATTGTTTGGTTTATTGTAGCACTTATATCATGGATAAGTGGTTTATGAAATCAGTAAATTGTAAATAGAAATTTAAACACATGCCATACCTGAATCTGAACTATGGTAGCCTGTCTAGGTGATTGCCTTACACCTGTATTTCTCTTCAACCAGGAAAGACTGTTGGGGTCTCAACACAATGGGACTACACCCATCTATAGATCCTCAGGTCACTCTCCGAGTGCAAGGTCGGTCAATAGGGAGGACACAAATGCCATGAAACCCCCAAAGGTCTCCACCCCCTCTACCTTCCAAGTCACCCATTTTTATTGGTCTCAAAAAATTACAGATGAAGTGCCTATTACTATATGAGCTTCACCCTTCGTGTTATCCTAGAATAACTCGAAGGGTGATGACTAAGTAGAGGAGGAAGGTCCAGGTAAGGAGTTAATTTCCACTTAAGAACTGAAATTTAACCTACAATATTTTTATGCAAGCCTTAAGTAGATTCATTAAACCATTAACCAGTTAAATTTTAACAGTGATTTACACAAATTGTACGAAAATGAAAACATAATGCTGGATAGAGGTAGATGAGCCGCACTGATAGTCCAAATAGCAGCAAACAGGCAAGCCCAAAAAGTTAAAATGCTCATACAAAGTAAAGAAAAATGGGTCGCGCACCTATAGAGGACCTGTTTTTGCGAAGTGGATTGTGATCAAACCGTGAGGAATTACCTCAAACAGTTGAAAAACCACTTCAGAAACAGGCCCTTCTACCCCGAACTATGGGCAGATTTGTAAGTGGATCAACTGTTTGGGCACAAAATGATCCCGAACACAGGTGAATTTTCAAAAATTCGGTTTAGTCGTTTTTGCATAGTTGAACGATTTGCAAATCAACGAACGACCAACAGTAACTAGTACTATGGCCGAAACAATAACAAAAATGAAATAAATAGATCTATCAACCTAAATAAGCAAAGATATATCAAACTAAGTAAGCAAAATATTAAAAACAAAACCGAGGGATCCAGTGGGATTGACCCGTTATGGTCGCCAATCTGTAGCTTTGGGAAAACCCCTGCTACGTGCATAAATGACTACCTTCCATCTATAGGATGGAAGGATAGGGCTCCTGTGGGGTTGGAAGAGAGGACCTACAAACAAGATTAGGGACAATCTGTAGCAACACTGCAAAACACTGTTAGAAAATGAAATAGCTGCAAGAAATCAATGGAAACCTGCAACAAAGCATGAGCAATAAACCTGCAAGCAAACTGTGTTAGAAAACTACAATAAAAATGAACTAAAACACAAATATACCTTCTCTAGGTGGAAATGGGCCACCATGCCCTAGCTTTGGGAGCACCTCTCAATGGAATGGGAGCTTTGGATCAATGGAGAAATGGAGGAGAGGGAGGGTGAATGGCTTGAGAGGCAAATGGTCTCAAGGAACTCACATGGGCAACATAACGTTAGGTAGACAAGGAGTGATTTGAGAGTGACTCCCACCCCTCTATTTATACTTTTTCTTGAGATTTTTAGGGTTTTAAGCCCCTGGTTGGGGCTTAATCCCCTTTTTGGGGATTTTATCCCTTTTCACCCAATCTTTAGCTCCTTTGGGGGTTTTAAGCTCCTTTGAGGAGTTTTAGCCCCTTTTTGGAAGTTTTAGCCCCTACGAGAGCTATTTTGGCTCTTTTTAGGGGTTTTTAAGCCCTTTTGAGGGTGTGGGGGTCAACTGGGGCTCATTGAGGGTGTAGGTCATGCATAGCTCATTGAGGGATTTTTGGGGTTAACATTCTCTGTGTGGTTTTCGATCAAGGCTTTGCCTTGAACTTGCTGAATACTTCATCTTTGTTCTTCATGAAGTATATCCATGTCTTTCTAGAAAAATAATCAATGAAATAAACATAGTATACATACTGAACTGGATGACATCGGACCGCATACATCGGAGTGAATGATTTCCAATATTCCTTTAGCCTTGCTTTCGCTACTTGGAAATGTCTTCTTTATCTTCTTTACTTTCGCACATGCCTTGCATACTCCTTCATGTTTTTCCTGCATTTCTAGAAGATCTTCAAGAGCTTTGCTTGCAAGTGGTAGTGCCCTATAGTGCACATGTGCAAGCCTTCTATGACAAAGTTCATTTGGTTCTACTAAGTCATGAACCAAATCTTGTTCTGGTTGGCCCTTTAATCTGTATAGTCCTCCCTCTTGTTCTCCAATTACTACTGCATCGTCAATAGTCTTTCCTTTTGGCCACATGAGGAATTGGCCATCTATAAATGCAACTCTTATTCCTTTTGCATATAATGCAGAGATGGAGAGAAGGTTCTTCTTTAGTCTTGGTACAAATAGGATATCCTTCATTTTCATAGACTTTCCAGAGTCTAATTTGTAGGAGGGTTATCCACTACCTTTTATTGGATACGTGTAGTCATCCCCAAGTTTCACCTTATGGGGTGATTCATGTTCTGATAGTTTCACAAAGGATTCCTTAAATCCCATCATGTGTTTGGAAGCCCCACTACAAATAATCCAAACATTGCTTCCATGTGTGACAATTCCCGTGAGGGCAGATATCAACACATATTCTTCATCACTTGAAGAACCATCAATGTCTTGTTTGATTATCCTCTTGGAAGGCTCATCATCTTCTGCAGCATGAGCATGATGTATTTTCTTATTTCCCTTCCTCTTGTGAGATATATCTTTGCTTCTAGGACAATCTCTTGCAAGGTGTCCTCTTTCATCACATGTATAGCAAATGAACTTAGACAAATCTTTGTTAGATTTTATAGTGTTATTATTCTGGCGAGAGTGCTTAACTTTGTGATGGTCTGTTATGCTTTTCTTGGATTTTACTGTGAGAGCTTTATCTTCACTTCCAATCTTTTCTTCTCAAGCTAATATTCGAGCTTCTTCTTATGAGCACTCCTCCCATAGTCTGCTAAAATTGACTAGCTTCTTTCTTGCATAGATCCCTTGAATGAAAGATTCCCATGCCCTAGGGAGACCATTCAAGGTGGTCATCACAATTTTTGCATTCTCTACTTCTTCATCTACAACTTCAAGCTATTCCTTGATCTAAGAGACCCTTGTAAATTAAGACTGGATGGTCTCCACATTCTGGATCTTTACATTCTTAAATTGGTTTCTCAGAGTCATCTTCCGGTTTATGTTCTTCCCTTCAAATAACTTGGTCAGGGAATCAAACATCTCTTTAGGTGTCTTTAGGGAGGACACCTGAGGTATGAGATGATCCTTGATTGAATCGACAATAATCCCTTTAGCCATGACCACTTTATTTTTGTGTAATGCCTTAGCCTCATCTCCCTCTCGAACTAGAAATTCTCCACTTATCTAGGAGTCCAATTCATTTTCTTCGAGTACTAGGGAGATCCTATACTTCCAGGCTTGGAAGTTATCATCTCCATCAATATTTTCACCAAGCTTGGTATGATGAGACATATTAACAGAGAAACTCAAATGTAAATGCAAAATATTTATATCTTACCAGGTTAAGATGTCGAAACTGGATCTAGAGCTAAATTTCTGCAGAGTTGGTTTCTAGTTCAGGAGCAGATTTAGGGTTTGTCTTTCCCATAGTTCTACCCTACCAAAAACTTTGATATTGATCTCTAAAGTTTGATTTTGGGGAGGATATCAATCTAGGCTTGGGCTCACTCAAAAATTCCACTTCTGTGGAAAGCCCTAATTTCCTGCAGTAATGTCGCGTCAAAAACTGAAAATGATCAGGATCAGATTTTGCTTTGACAGAAAGATGCACCCTAGAGAGGAGAGTTAGTCTACCCTCCTTTTGCTGAAAATATATGGAGATAGATCCAAAAATTAGGAAGCCCTAGCTTCAACAGCTACATAGTGTCTTCTTCTCAAGTTAGCTCTGATACCATGTTAGA
The DNA here is from genome assembly GCA_001517045.1 of Pseudotsuga menziesii. Taxonomy (NCBI): domain Eukaryota; kingdom Viridiplantae; phylum Streptophyta; class Pinopsida; order Pinales; family Pinaceae; genus Pseudotsuga; species Pseudotsuga menziesii. Next base: position 62,723 of record LPNX011195336.1, on the reverse strand, counting down.
TTTTTAACATTTAAGCTATATGATCTTAGGATCTTATCTGAGAGATTAACAAGCACAACAATCAATCACAAGATACAATGAACACAAATATTTTCCTCGGGGAAACCATAAAGGAGAAAACCCCGCAACTTCCTCAGAGATAGAATCAACACCAAAAGTAAACATTAGAAGAAATTTCAATATAAAATAGGCCTTTCAAAATTAATACAAATTCCATGTCATCATGTATTATCCAATCAAAATGCTTTAAAATTAAAAAAGGGAGCACCTCTTAAACACTTTTTTAATATAAATTTGGGGATAGGTATCATAAAAAAACTACTTTTTTGTTCATATTTTCAACATATCTCCCTACGTTTTTACTCAAATTTCAATTGGGAGAACTCATTGGATGCAGAATTAAATTCCACATCCAATGAGTACCCACTCCGCATACTTTTGATGGTCCATGCTACCCCAAAAATGAGAAATACCTAAAAAAATGTGATGATGATGTCATCATCATGTTTTTGAGGTATTTCTCAATTTTGGGGTAGTAGGGTCCGTCAAAAGTATATCGAGTGAGTACTCGTTGGATGCGAAATTTAATTCCGCATCCAATGAGATCTCCTGATTGACATTTGAGTAAAAACACATGGAGATATGTTGAAAATTCGAACAAAAAAGTAGTTTTTTCTTTTCTTCCTCTAAAATAAATAATATTATTTTATTATTTTAACTATTATTTTATTAATTTTCCTTAGGAATCCCATTTTGAGTTGAAATTTCCTCTAATGACCCAAAGATACAAAGATGATCTCCTGATAGCAGTAGTCTCTCTCTCTCTTGTCCGAGCTTCTTCTCTCTCTCTCTCTCTCTCAGTTATGTGCTACAACTGAGTGTGTGTGTCTATGTGATAAACATAGAGGCTCACTCGCTATTTATACTAATTCCCAACTTGACATTAAATCACCAAGGCTGACTTCTCTAGTAGAGTCTAATAAGCCTAGTGCCCCGTAATTGCGGGGACTTTAACCCTTGAACAATAAGGAGGGTTACCCTTAATGACTTTACATGACTTGTTTACTTTATTGATTCTACTGATAGGATCATCGGGGAATGACATGACACAATTACATCACTGATACTCCCAATATGGACATTGGGGTATAATATACAAGTGAATACATTCCAAATTTACAAATACATCAACAACCTGTGTAACACATGCACTTGCAAATTGTCTAATACATACACATGTAAAATGACTAATGCATGCACATGCGGATAACATTATCTCTTCATATCTATGGATGGCATATGACATATGGATGCATGCATGCATGCATGTTTCCTCACAACTATAATCATACAAATAGTGATGCACCCTCATATACAAACCATTCTACTGAATGGAATTCATTGTTGTAATCTATCATTGTTCAGTGGATGTTGAACCCTTACTCAATCCCATGCACATGGCATATATAGTTTCTTTTTTTAAAATAACATCCTATGGGTACCAATTAAAACAATAAACTGCACTTAAGACTAGATCTGGGTTTACATATGAATATAAATATTGAAATGACTATTTTGATTCCAAATGGAGAAGGGAAGGGATCAAGGTAGATTTCCCCAAATCCCATGATGACAAACCCAAGCTGAAAATTATCAGGGTTATATTCCTTCCATTACCACATATTATTGTTGAGGCTCAAAAAAGATTCTCCACAAATATATAATAGAATGAGTCATACCACATGCTAAGTATAAATTTCCATTCAATCCTATCATAATCCTTTTCAAAATCAATTTTCAGAAAAAAAGAGAATTTGATGACTATCACTTGAGACAATTGAGCAATTTTCTCTTTTCTAATTATCAAGGCAACTAACCACTTAATCCTCTTGGCCAATTCGCTAGGATTTTGTTGGAGACATTGAGAAAATTCAATGGGGACTAAGTGGAAAAGATCAACAAAGTAATAACTTGTGTACCAAGGTTCCATTCTTGTTAAGGTATACCCCACTCAACTAGCATGTAGTACAAAAGTCATCCATAAGTATGACCCACATCCAATGAGCTAGAGCACCCCAATAGAAAATCCTTCGGAGTCCAAATACCATCATTAACATGCAATAAGCCTAGTGCTTCATAAAAAATGATAATCCATGTCATTAAGATTCCAAATCAAACCAAAAATTATATGGCACTCCATGAGAAGATGATCAATGTGTCATGAGCAAATGACATATGAGTGAAGTTCAACATCATCTCCTAGTGTTCTAGCTCGGAGGAATCAAACTCACATAACCACATCAATAACCTTACTGTCAAACATTGCATAGGAAATACTTCATCAAGGAGCAATTAATAACTCTTTAAAACTTAGGGAAAGCCTAAGTTGATGCTCCAAACTCTTTTTGAAAATAGGTGTGCATAGTGACACTCAACATACCTAAAATTACATCTACTGGATTAAGGTTAGGTATCTTTGAATACGTCCAAATGGGTTTACACTCTAGTAATTGTAGTTAAAATTTCATTATTTAATATGCCAAGAAATAACATTGATTCTGTTATACTATTTCAGCATAGTCAAGTGAGGCCATATCAATAACTCCTTTGACTCTTCATAATCACATTTTTCAAGCCTTAGCTCACTAATTTGGGTTTAAAATCTCTGTTCTGGAGGGGTTGACATTTACTGAATTTTTTTTGTAATCTCATCCATCAAACAAGAAAATGTTGCTCCTATAATCTGTTATATATATTTTTAATTTATATCCATTTGCTAATGTGCTACTATTTTGATTGAAATCCACATATTCTTACAAATGGATTAATAATGATGTTTTTTCCAGTTCTAAGAGGGTTCAAAACTTCCAAGTACACATTATTTTGCAATGGTGGAAGGCCGTGAAGGCATAACAATACTGAAGCTGTGGATGTTTCTCGATGGGGAAGTCAATCTACTAAATTTGGTGAAGATTTCACCCTGTTCAAGACTTTTGAAAAATGATTTCTGCTCTTCAAGGAACCAACACTGTATTGTGGATATTAAAGGTGAAAATTGTGTTAGCATAGCCATTGCTACTAGGTACAAGTTGCATTATTTGTTGAATGCATTGCTTTTTCTTTTGAGTTCAGTAATTTATGGTGTTTTACACTTTCTACTTGCACCTTTTTTTTTTTTTAACCATACTGGCATACATGCTTTCTATATTTAATTTTGAGGAAATGCTATCTACATATCTCTTTCAAACAAATATATTTTCATAACTAATCTGTATGTCTTTAAAATAAGAGTATTGTATTCATCTGAATGCTATAATCAAACATACAACCTCTATGACATATTGGACACTTTCCAATTTGGATGCTGAACAAACAATTTAATGTTGTTTGTAATCCTTGTTTTCTTCTTTGAAGAGTTAGGTGGGTCTCTTTTACTTATATAGTTTTTCATTCTACTAGTTAACCTGTATTCATTTCTTTACCAAAGTTATCCAAATGGAATTTGAAGGTGTATCTGTTCTTTGTTTACTAGGTTTCTTTCCCATGAAGCTTATTCTAGTGTTTGGATTGACATGTATACGACCCAAAACCATAGTTACCAGAAACATATGTGTCTTTTCCGTATTATGAAAATATTCACGTTTTTCCAAGTTCCAAATGTTTGTATTGTCAAAGAGGCAATAGTTGAAAGATAGATGAAAGGAAGAGCATACGCCATGAAGGCTTTCCAAACTTAAATATATCATTCCTTAAAAATATTATATACATCTAAATTTAGTATTATAAAATTAGAGACTAAGGATAGTAATAGCTTGTAGCCTAAAACAAACTAATATATCAAAAATATTTTTTCTCCTGTGAGATGCAGTAACAATGATCAAGTGTCTAAAACTAGACAAGAGGTACTTTCAATAGTCATCATCTATAGAATCTTAACCTGAATAATTGCAGTTCAATAAATTGTGTGCATCTTATTTCATCAACATTGCTTGTACTAGATCTATTCAACTTATTTCCTAAATTTTGTCTTCAACATAAAGATGTTTCAGATGCTGATGTAGCACTGTAGATATTGAAATAACTTGTGAGGATATACTCCAATATTCATAATTAACTTGGTACATATCAATGCAATATATTTTATAAACCTGCATATAAAATCCCTTACACATAACAACATCATATACCCTTTAGTAGGTATATAAAAACATCATGCCATGAAAATTGGTGGGATGAAAAAACACCACAAAATTAAGTATTATAGCATTCCTTCCAATCCATATAAGCACTTTAAATATGAATAAAATCCAAGTGACCTGAAAATCAATAGCCCAGGGTAGGCCATTTCATAATAAGGTGTCTTTCCAAGAAACCCAAGCATGTAGATATTGTTGACACACATGTTCAATCTAGGAAAATATTTTCCTAACAAGATTATAGAAGTGTTTTAAGGTACTGTTATACAAAATATTTTGAACAAAATGCTACTAGAACCCATAACTCCTTCAAACCATTAAAATTTTGATTTATTTCTAAGTCTCTTACATGACCAACCCCTTATGAGTCTTTAATCTTCATTAATCACCAAAATTTTGAATATGCAGATTATGTTCTAACACCAGCAATGGATTTACACTGTAATAACAGATCTGATATCATAACAATAGAAGTGAATTTTCATAAATGAAATAGACCATGAACTTCTAAAAAACATAAAATCCAAGTTCACAATTCCTTACAAATGTCCTTGCTTTTCATTTGCTAAGGATAAATCGTACATCCATATCTATGTGTTTCGTCCAAACTATCTTTAGCACCACTAGCATAATGGAGATGGTTGTTCCTACAGTAACTTGTTCTAAACAGTTGAACACCAACCATCTAGTTCTATAGAAAGACAATACAGTTGAAAGCATATGAACATGTTTACTTGAAGCAAAGCTAGTCTTACTAGTTGGAAAAAAAATACATTACATGGAGGGAAGGAAGGCATGAAGAAATTTCACAAAGAATTTTCCTAGTGATAAGTATCCACTATGGTTACCACCCTCAATTTGGGATATGAGGTGAAATTGGGGAAATATTTCATGTTAATAATCTCACATAGATACAATGCAAAAGTAGTTCCCCATGACCTAATTTATTCTTATAAAGTACTAATGAGTCCCAATGTTAAAAAATGATGTGAATTCATGTAGAACCCTCCATTTGGACTCACCCAGTGTATAATACTTGCCCCATACCAATGTTGCATAGTAGCTTGACCAAAAAAATTTCAAAACTCTCATTTCCTAGGGAACCCTTCATAACTAAGGTACAATTATAGCATAGAAATCCTACCCAAGCTAAAATTTCAGTAAGGGTCTTCCTCAAGTAGTGCTATTGATGAAGAAATATATTATAGGGTTTCTTAATGATTGGATTTGGGCATAAATAACAGCACCAAATGTTAAAGAACTGAACATAGTTTTGTGCTCATGTTGTGATTCCTTCCTAGGTCCATATGATCAATACATGGAAACCATATCTCAACATGATATTTAAAAAATACATAGTTGAAGGTGATTGGAGAAAGCCAAAAATACTGCGACGAATGATCTTTCCATTGATTATGATGCATGAGGATCAATACTATGTTTGAAGACTTTGTTTATTAGGCTATGTTATGAAGGGTTTATGATGCATGCATATTCGAACAATGTTTGAAGACCTTGTTCATTAGGTTGCATTATGGAGGATCAATGGCTTGGATGCTATTGTTTCCAACTCTTGATTCCTATTTTCTCATTGAGAATTGTATTATGAGGCATCACCACATATTTTGAGGCATGATGGCACATGTAGGTTGCTATCACATTTTAGATCCTTCACCTACACAATTCCATGCATATTTGTTCACTTTAGGGACATCTCACCTAATCCCTACAAGCAATTACATATGTGGAGGTATGCCACATCACTAGGATCTAAAGTTGGATGGGAACTTTGAATTCTTACACCGCATATTATGCTACATTGCTAAATTTCATGGGTTGAGAGATTCGATGGGTAGAGTGCTTGAGGAGAGGAGGCTCCTTTGACCACAATTTGTTCACATTTGGAGGAACGCTTTGCATATTGAAGAGATTATTTCACACACTTGTATTCACAAGTTTTATGAACATATATTGAGGAACACCCATTAAATAAGGGTTCCTAAGGTTGATCTCAAGCATTGTGTGGGGTTTCGACACATATTTTGGAGCACTTCACTCTACTTGCACATATTCCCAAAATGCTCAACGTTTGGCCCTTGTTTGGAGGTGGCTTGATGGTTTTGCATGTGGGTCCATTCTATTGGCACATGGTTTTGGGTTTTTTAATGCATATTTTGGAGGAGCATGCCCAAAAACCCTATCACAGCATGCCCAAAAAATCTACTATCACAACATGCCCAAAATCCCTTTCTAAGTCAACCTAAGAAACAAATGACTCCAACAGAAATGAGGTGATGCTTACCTGTTGAGCCATGAGCTCCAAATGTGAACCGTGAGTTCCAAATGTGAACCTCTAGCTCCAAATCGAAACCGTGAACTCCAATTGTGAACCGTGAGCTCCAAATATGAACCGCGAGCTCCAAATGTGAACCTTTAGCTCCAAATCGAAACAGTGAGCTCCAATTGTGAACTGTGAGATCGAAATGTGAACCGTGAGCTCCAAATGTGAAACTTGAGCTCCAAATTGAAACTGTTAGCAGTGAGATGGAAATCGAAATGATAACACTGAGCTGTGAATCACCAAAATGATAACCCTGAAATCGTCGAAATGATAACCCTGAGGTGTGAATCAAATGGTCAATCAGGAAAATGATACGCCAAAGCCGCAAACTGATACACCAAAGCCGCAAAATTGCATAAAATTGTCTGAACTTGGATATAATTGTCCAAAACCTGAGCCACGACAATGTGAGAACGAAAATGTGCACAAAGACAATGAGAAAGACAATGTGCACAAATAAGAAAATTGGTTTTATCGTATTATGATCTTAATTCATGTAGAATTTAGGTATCTCTTGGTCATGTTGATTATGGTATATGCCACATTTTCCTTTTATGTTATGTTTATTAATGGAGGGACTTTGTTATCTTCAAACCCACAATAGGTTTGATACAAGGTTGTATGTTATTTTCAATTTTATATTTGTTAATTTTTTTGTAAGTTATTGTCAAACTTTTTTTCTATTAAATATATAGTAAAAAAATACAAAATTATTGCATGGCTTTGAGGAAAATTTTTAAAGATCCATAATTATTTTAAAGTGTAAAGATTGGTGAATAGTATCCATTTTGTACTCTGAAAAGTGTCTTTAAACATAACCAAAATAAAATATAATCAAATTAATAACAAAAGAAATTATTCAAAATATATAGAAACAAATATTAATTGCTTCAAATAGTTTTACACTTTTCAAAATGAAAAGAATCTTCATCCAAATTGATAGACAAAAATTATAGCCAAGGTAAAATCATTCATATTTAAAAAAGATATTTTCGAATGTGATCTCGCCATAACAGAGTCATACTAACAAATTCCTGAAATGATAGGATATGTGCAATTTTTTTCCATACAATGAGAACAATAAACATGAATAATTCATTCATAAAAATGACCTTTCCAAACCTTGTTGATGACGGCGATGGCGATTACGACCATGATGACAATGATGATGGATGATTTTTGAGTCTAGAAACCCTCCCACACCGTCAATGCATGTGTCTAGTCTAACAATGCCAAATTCCACACCATCCCGACACATACATAAAAAAATTCATCGTTGGCCCCACGTAGCACATTAATTAATCTATAGGTATGGTTTTTGTTACTCGATTTGTTAGTGACAAACATGTTTGACAATGAAGATGACAATGAATTAGTTTCTGAATATTATGATGATGAGGATGAGGATGATGACGATGATGATGTTGACGTTGATGTTGATGATGTTGATGATGATGTTGATGATGTTGATGTTGATGATGATGATGACGACGACGACGATGATGATGATGATGAAGATGGTGATGTTGATATCATAGGAAATGATGAAGATGATGACGACGATGATGATGAGGATGAGGATGGCGACGACAATGATGATGATGATGACGACGACGATGATGTTGACGATGATGTTGATGATGTTGATGATGATGTTGATGATGTTGATGAAGATGATGATGATGATGACACTGTCGATGATGATGTTGTTGATGACGATGAAAATGTTGATGATGACGATGATGATGATGATGACGATGATGTCGATGATGATGTTGATGATGATGATGATGATGATGATGAAGATGGCGAATACCATGTTGATATCATATGAAATGATGAATATGATGACGATGACGATGACGATGATGAGGATGAGGATGATGACGACGGTGATGATGATGGTGATGGTGATGATGATGATGACGACAATGACGTGGATGATGTTGATGATGATGTTGTTGATGTTTATGTTGATGACGACGATGACAACGACGACGACGATGATGATGATGATGACGATGATGTTGATGATGGTGTTGATGATGTTGATGATGGTGTTGATGATGTTGATGTTGATGATGATGATGTTGATGTTGATGATGATGATGATGTTGTTGATGGTGATGATGATGATGATGATGACGATGACGATGATGTTGACGATGATGTTGATGATGTTTATGATGTTGGCGATGACCACATTAATATAATATGAAACGATGAAGATGATGACGATGATGACAACGACGACGATGATGATGATGACGACGACGTTGATGATGTTGTGTATGACGATGATGATGCTGATGATGATATTGATGATGATGATATTGATGATGTGGATGATGATGATGTTGATGAGGATGACGACGATCCCTAATCCCTACAATGAAATGATGAAGATGATGATGATGATGATGAAGATGGGGATGACCATGTTGATATAATATGAAATGATGAAGATGATGACAATGATGTTGACGCTGATGATGTTGATGATGATGATGATGATGATGGTGTTGATGAGAATGATGATGATGATGATGATGATGATGATGATGATGATGTTGACGGTGATGTTGATGATGATTATGATGCTGATGAAGATGGCGATGACCATGTTGATATAATATGAAGTGACGATGATGCTGCTGATGATGATGACGATGACGCTGATGATGACGACGACGACGATGATGATGATGAAGATGGAAATGACCATGTTGATATAATATGAAATGATGAAGATGATGACGATGACGATGATGACGACGACGATGATGATGATGTTGATGATGACGTTGATGATGCTTTTGATGTGGATGAGGATGATGACAATGATGTTGACATTGACGACAACGATGATGATGATGTTGATGAGGATGATGATGATGACGATGATGATGACGATGATGTTGATGATGATGTTGATGATGTTGATGTTGATGATGACGACACCGACAATGATGATGACGATGATGTCAATGATTATGATGATGATGACGAAGATGATGATGATGATGTTGTTGTTGATGATGATGACGACGATGATGACAACAATGATGATGATGAAGATGGTGATCACCATGTTCACCTCATATGAAATGACGAAGATGATGATGACGTTGATGATGTTTTTGATGATGACGACAACAATTACGACGACGACGACGATGATGATCATGCTGATGATGATGATGATGATGTTGATGACGATGATGACGACGATGATGAAGATGATGATGATGAAGACGATGACGACGACGACGACGACAACGATGATGATGATGACAGCGATGATCGATGATCATGGTGATGTTGATGCTGCTGATGATGATGACGATGAAGATGACAACGACGACGACGATGATGATGATGATGACGATGATGATGATGATGATGAAGATGACGATGATGAAGATGATGATGAAGATGACAATGATGAAGATGATGATGATGCCGACAATGACGACGATGATGATGATGACAATGATGATGACAATGAAGATGATGCCATTAATGGTGATGTCGACGATGATGATGATGATGAAGATGAAGATGATGATGAAGGTGGCGATGATGATGATGATCAAGATGATGATGAAGATGAAGATGAAGATGATGATGATGTCGACGACGACTACGATGATGATGATGAAGATGATGATTGTGATGTTGATGATCATGATGATGAGGATGTTGATGATGACGATGATGACAGTGATGATGATGACAATGAAGATGATGATGATGAAGATGACGACGACGACGACGATGATGATGATGACGACAATGACGATGATGATGACAATTTCGATGATGATGATGAGGATGATGTTGATGATGATGACGACAGTTAAGATGATGACATTGATGATGTTGACGACGACGATGATGATGATGAACATGACGATGAAGATGATGATGATGAAGATGATGACGACGATGACAATGATGATGATGATGAAGATGATGACGACGATGACAATGATGATGATGATGACGACGATGACATTGATGGTGATGTCAACAATGATGATCATGATGAAGATGAAGATGACGATGAAGTCGACGATGATGACGATGATGAAGATGATGATGATGAAGATGAAGATGAAGATGATGATGTTGACGATGATGATGATGATGATGATGATGAAGATGATGATGATGATGATGATGATGATGATGTTGATGATGATGATGATGATGATGATGGTGATGATGTTGATGATGGTGATGATGATGGTGATGATGATGACGATGAAGATGCCAATGATGATGATGATGATGGAGATGATGAAGATGATGATGATGATGACAATGTCGATGATGTTAATGACGATGATGTTGATGATGATGTCAAAAATGAAGATGATGACATTGATGGTGCTGACGACGATGATGACGATGATGATGGTGAAGAAGATGACGATGATGATGATGATGAACATGATGATGAATATGATGATGTCAACGATGATGATGATGACGATGAAGATGACGACGAAGATGATGATGATGAAGATGACGATGATTATGATGATGATGATGATGATGAGGATGAAGAAGATGATGATGATGATGACAATGTCGACGATGATGGTGATGATGATGATGACAATAATGAAGATGATGACATTGATGGTGCTGACGATGATGACGACGATGATGATGATGATGATGATGATGATGACGATGACGACGATGAACATGATGATGAATATGATGATAATTAAGATGATGAAGATGATGATAATGATGATGACAATGATGATCAATGATCATGGTGAGGTTGACGTTGATGATGATGACGATGTCGACAATGATGAACATGACTAGGTTGATGACGACGACGATGATGATGATAATGAACATGACGATGATGATGATGACGACGACGACGATGATGATGATGACGACAACGACGATAATGAAGATGAAGATGATGACGATGATGAAGATGATGATGATGAAGATGATGATGATAATTATGATGATGATGATGATGATGATGACGATGACGACGACGATGACAATGACGATGATTAATATGAATACGATGATGATGGTGATGATGTTGATGATGTTAACGATGATGAAGATTATTTTAACCTTGTCTGTTCTCCTATCTACAAATATATGATCTCATTAATTTTAGTAAATTAAAAAAAAAGATAAAATAATAGGTCTAATTAAATATTTACCTTTCAATAGATTTCATCATCTTCTTCATCCAAGTCATCATCTGTATCATCAGATCCAGAGTCAACATTGTAAGGTGTGAGAAATTTGAACTAGAAAGTAAGTAATTCAAACCACATGAGAATCTAGGAGTGTTAGTGAGGTTCACAAATCAAATTTGGGTGCAATATTCAGCAAAAACCATCAAATTACAGATAAATTACACACAATGATAGCTGGAAACAAGATAATTTTGGACTGTCTAACCTGAAATTGTTATTAACAAGTTTATAAATACATCATAAGAGTTTCAAATGGCTTTGGAATCCAATTGTGAGCAAATAAGCCAAAATTGCCAAAATGGAATCAAACCCCCCTAGGTGGGCCAATCACGTCCCAAATCTCTCCAAATGGCCATGAATTGCTGAAGTGGCATGGATGATGTGTTGTGGGTCAATGATTACACCTTGGACAGCGTGGGTGTGGAAAATTGGGTGGTTTAGAGTCTCAATGCAACATTAATTGCAACAAATCAAGCCAAATTTGGGCAAAATCCCACTATAGCGCTCCAAGTCAACTTTCCTATCCACATTCAATGAATGGGAGTGCACCAACAATGATGGATGTGCATATGTGGCTGGTTGAATAAGCTGGAGTAGCCATGTGGGTCATGGAACCTCAAATTGACATGGTATATGTCCACCTAAGCACCCCTAGTCCACCTTATAGTGTATTAAAGCTTAAAAAGAAATAAAATTGATTAATTAGTGTAACCAAGGTACTAATGATGGATTACTATTCTAACACCCTCCCTTAATCCAAAAAATAAGTATGCTCACAAAATGATGAAGGCCTTGGCAACAATGGCTCAAGTCACCTCAAGTACATAATTCATAAATTACAATTTTTATTTGTCCATGTGAACTGATGAAAGAAGGACAACCTCATGGGAAACGCCTTCCCTCAAGAATGGACATGGGGCTGGACCTGCAATAATATAATAGCAAATTACCATCCCTCACTCACCCCAAGCAAATATCTTGGGTAAGTGAAGGTCTTCTCAGTGAAAGCCTTGGTAAAAATGTCAACATTTTACTCAGTGGATGGGAAATACTGCAGTGAGATCACTCTGTCATGCACTAATCCCCGAATGTAATGTATGTGTATCTCTATGTTCTTTGTCCTCTACCTCTGTACTGGATTAGTAGATATCTTAGTGGCACTTTGATTATCCATCCAAAAGTTGGTTGGAGAATCAATTGTGACACCAAATTCCTAGAGAATTCCCTGCAACCAAACACAATGTGTTGCAACATTGATTGCTGCCCTGTATTCGGCTTCTACTGATGAAAGTGAGATGGTGTGTTGTTTCTTACTTGAACATAAAATTGGACCTTCAACAAACATGAAGACAAAACCCGATGTTGAATTTCTGTTAATTGGATCATCGGCCCAATCTGAATAAAAAAATCCAGCTAGTTGAAGTGAGGAACTAGCTGTGTAATGCATCCCAAATTTCTTAGTTCCCTGGACATATTGAAGAATTATTTTTGCAGCCCTCCAATGGAGCTCATGTGGCTGATGCATATGTCTTGCTGCAACACTCACAACATAAGACAAATCAGGTCTTGTATGAGTGAGGTAGAGCAAGTTTCCCACTAGTTTCCTGTAGAGTGTGATATCCACCATTAGGGAATTGCCAAATTCATGCATTTTAATACCAGAAATAAAGGGAGACTTGGGTTCCTTACACTCAGCCATATTGAACTTATTTAGTAGGTATGAAGCATACTGTGGCTGACTCAGCATGATTCCCTTACCATTTTGCTCAATTTCCAAGCCCAAAAACTGCCTTAGCAATCCTATGTATAGAGCTGAAAACCTGTGTGAAGTTTATGAAAACCTAGGTCTGTCATAGCAAATTCGTTGTGCAAATAGCTCTTAATTTGGCCAATTAAATTAGTGCAGAAACCTGTAATAAGGAGATCATCAACATAAATAACAATGACCTACAAATTAACATCATTTTTTTGCAAATACACATTAGGGTCTGATTTGCATCTTGTGAAGCCAATTGAAAGCAAGAAAGCATCCATTTTTGCATACCAAGCCCTGGGTGCTTGCTTGAGTCCATACAGTGATTTTTTCAGCCTAAATACCAATGAAGGATCCTCTTGGAAACCTTCATGCTGGTGCATATAGATTTCCTCCTGTAACTCAGCATGCAAGAATGCACTCTTTACATCCATGTGGTGAACTTCCCAACACTTACTAGCTTCCAGTGCAAGAACTAGTCTAATTGAGTCCATGTTTGCAACCGATGCAAAGGTCTCTATGTAATCAAATCCATGGACTTGAGAATATCCCTTAGCCACTAATCTATACTTATGTTTTATATCAGAACCATCAGCAGCAATTTTGGTCTAGAAGACCCATTTGCATTGAACAACATTCCTCTTGGGAGGAAGGGGAACCAATTCCCATGTGTTGTTCTCTTGGAGGGACTAAAGCTCATCTTCCATTGCTGACTTACATATTGGGTATGTACAAGCTTTCTGATATTTTTGAGGATCAAAAATTATTAGCATGTAACAGTGCTCAACAATATCACTATCACTTGCAAAATAATCCTTGCTAGTTTGTGATCTAGTTTTCCTAGGATCTTTGGGATTGCCTGCTAATTCCCCAGCTGCTTGCACAATTTTTTCAGCTCATTTGGGCCTAGATGGTGAGTCATATATAGAAATATCATCTTAAAAAACATTTATATCAGAATTATCAGGAAAAAAGAGCATGTATCATCACTTACATCTTAGAATGGTTGAGGAGAAGAGCAATCCCCTAGTGCAAGTTTGAAATCAGGAATTTGCTCTTCTTCGAATTTGACATTTCTTTCAACAAAAGTTTTGCAAGTAGATGTGTCAAAGAGATTATACCATTTGGGTGTCCTCACCATATCCAAGCATGAGACGCATTTATTTGTGGTTGCAAGGCTTTCCTCTTCTCTAAAGGGATTCTTGCCCATGCTTTTTTCTAGAATATCCTAAATTTTGAGACATCTGGTTTTTCACCAAACCATGCCTCGTAAGGTGTCATTCCTTTCACTGATTTGTGGAAGTCTCTATTTTGAATGTGAGAAGCACAACTGATGGCTTCAGCCCATATCTTTGGATTAATTTCCCTCACTTCTATCATGCAAGTTTCCATCTCTTTGAGAGATCTATTTTTCCTCTCTGTCACACCATTTTGATGTGGTGTGTAGGGAGTTGAGTGTTGCATTTGGATGCCACACTCCTCAAAAATTTGTTGTATATTCTTGCACATTTTCCTTTCCATTATAAGTCCTAAGGAATTTTATCTTCTTCCCACTCTGATTCTCTACTAGTTCTTTCGAAACCTTGAGTTTCTCAAACACCTCATATTTCAATTTCAAAAAAATACACCCAGCAAAATCGAGAGTAGTTATCAATGAATGTAAGCACATACCTAGATCAACATATGAGGGAGTGGGTAGTGGACCAATCAAATCAGAATGCACCGACCCAAGTGGTTGTGTTTCTCTCCTTGCTTTCCCCTTATCGTAGCTCTACTCATGATTCTTCCCAATCACACATCCAATACATGGTCTAGTAGATGGCTGAATTTGTGGAAGAACTTCCACCATTTATTCTCTGTGCAATGTTTGGAGATATATTTAATTCATGTCGCCAAAACTCTCGTGCCATAGTTTGGAAACCTCATTGGAATGTGAGTGAAGTGCTTAATGACTGGAAGTAGGGAGGAAATTATAGAATTTGTACATTCTCTCATGATGATCAGCATACCCAACTGCAATAACTTGGTCTGGTGAGATTTTAGAAATCTCTACAGAGTTAGGAGTAAACATCACTCTCTTTGGCTCTCCTATATGGGTCATCTGGTAGAATGATAGCAAGTTTGCTACAAGGTCTGGTACATACAGTACATCACTGAATAACCCATGGTTTAAATCAATTCTCCTAATCCATATCGTCTGGAGTTCAAGAATCATCTCCCATTCGAACTGTTGGCCCAACATTCGAACTCATGGAGGAGAAAAATTATCTCCTGTATACCATATGCCTGGAAGCACCTGAATAAATAGTAAAGGATGAAGAGTTAGAAGTACCTGCCACCAATGCATGACAATTCTCCTTGCCTTCACTTTAACTGGAGTTGCCATCTTTCTTCCTTGCGCTATCAGGGACTGGAATGTTGTTCTTCTCCAGCAGCTGCGCCATGGTGTCTATGGTTTTTTTCATGCATGAGATCTCTGGATTCCATCCCTTGTGATAGTAAGTGAATTTTTCCTTCTCTTTTCCTTTCTTCTCCTTTTCTATGGGTGGATTCGAAGTTCTGTCACTAGATTTGGATTTCTTTGATTTCTTCTTGTCTGACAACTTTGAATTTTTGGACTTGGGATTTCCCTTTGCTGAAATTGAAACCCCTAGTGATAGTGCTTGATCTTTGGTCTTGATGGAACGAATTTGGACCAATTTGTCCTACTCTTGAGTGAGTGACTCCATGAAGTTTTCCAGGCTTGGAAATTTCCAGTTTCAAAGGGTGAGTTTATCGGAGTGGAATGTGCTCACAAAAACTAAGAACTCTACCCCTAACTTTGAAAGTATAGACAAGATCAGTTGATATTCCTTCTTCTCAATACCAGATTGTTTTAACTGTAATACAAGTGATTTGAACTTGGTGAATAAGTCATATATTGTATCATAGTGCACTGGGCTCAAGCTTATCAGCTCATTCTGAAGCTGGTGACCACGTAGCACATCAATTTTTCCAAATAGAGACTCAAGCTTCTCCCAAACCTCCTTTGGTGATGCCAAACTATCAAGGTGGAACAACAACTCTCTTGAGATGATTAGACACCACAATCCATATTATTCATCCAATTTGTTGAAGTACTTAGCTTTCTCTATAGCAGAATTTGGTTCCACTTCAGTGCCCATGGTAACTCTGAAAAGCCCCATTAGAGGAATTTTGGGGTCTAAAATGGGCCTCCTAAGGAAAATAATAAAATAATAGTTAAAATAATTAAAATAATAGTTAAAATAATAAAATAATATTGATTAATTTTGGAGGAAGAAAGAAAAAAACTACTTTTGTGTTCGTATTTTCGACATATCTCCTCGTGTTTTTACTCAAATTTCGATCGGGAGAGCTCGTTGGATGCGGAATTTTATTCTGAA